>PVLC010012940.1:0-43006 GCA_004027655.1 Graphiurus murinus
GAGCATGATGTACTTACAAGATCACATCAAAGTCAATCACTAAACTGACCAGGAGATAGGGGGAGGGTGGGTGGGAATTGGGGAAGGGTTAATGAGAAATATGTGCATAGATGTCTTTACCTGTACTAGCTTGTACCCAACAAAAATGTGTGATTAACCCTGTTGTACCCAAGAAATGTATAAAAATCCATGCTAAAAAATAAATAAATGAATTTAAAAAAACCCTTCTTTGAAAAAAGAGAACAGAGTTATAAAATATTTCCTTTGTGGCAATTCCCAGATTTATCTCTTGATTTATTTCTTTAACAGCTTTGTGCATGTGTGTTCCTTTTGAAAATAAACTGGAAAACAAATCTATTAGATAATATTATTACATGATAGTTTGCTCTGTACATTACTGTTAAGTAACCTGTTCATTTTAATTGTCCTCGTGAAACAAGAGGGTCATACGTAGAAGGGACATACTCATTTGTATATTGGAAATATGTTTAGATATCAAGTTTCTCTCTTACAGAGGAAGTAGGGCACAGACATATTGCTATCCAGTAGAGAAGCAGTTCTGTGTTTCTAAGTTGTCTGCCAAAATTAGCAGTTGTAAAACAAAAAGATAGCTACAAATTTTAAACTTTTCTTTTTGCAGTACTGGGGGTTGAATTCAGGGGCATTCTACCTTCGAGCTATACCCCCCAGCCCTATTTTTTTTAATTTATTCTTTATTTTGAAACCGGGTCTCACTAAGTTGTGAAGTACTTCACTAGGTAGCTGAGGCTGGCTGCGAACCTGGATCCTCTGGTCTCAGCCTCCTGAATGCTGGGATTATAAGCGTGCGCCACCACGCCCAGCTAAACCTTTCATATAATGTATAAATACCATTTTCCTTTGAAACTCAAAACATATATTGTCATTTTATAGTTTTAGCAATGTACACATATTTGTATACCCATGAATAGATGGTGCCTATTATGCTAAGGGGTTAATTTTAATATTTTGATGTGTGCTTTAATTTTATTCTATTTTTTAATTTATTGGTGCATTGTAATTGTACATCTTTATGAGGCACAGGATTGTAGAGGCATACATTTCACACACCACTCATTTAACCCTTCAGCAATTCCCACCCCATTCCCTCCCCCTTCTCTCCTTCTTGTCTTCAGCATAGTGATTGACTTTGATAAGTTTGTGAATATACATCATGTACATTAGGGTGTTTCCCTCTTCCTCCCTCCCATCTCCCTCAGTTAGTTTTGATTTGCATCTCTCTGAGTGCTAATGATGTTGAGCATTTCTTCATACATTTATTAGCCATTGTATTTCTTCTTTTGTGAAGTGTCTACTTAGTTCGCTTGCTTATTTTTTGATTCGGTTATTTGTTTTATTAGCTGTGAGTTTCTTGAGTTCTCTGTATATTATAGATATTAGTCCTCTATTGGAGGAGTAGGTGGCAAAAAATCTTCTCCCACTCTATCAGCTCCCTGTTGAGGTTCTTGCTAGTTTCCTTTGCTGCACAGAAGCTCTTAAGTTCAATGCAATCACATATATTGATCTACCTTTTAATATCCTGTGCCTTTGGGGTGTTGGTGAGAAAGTTTTTACCTGTGCCTATGTGTTGACATTTTAGACCTATGCCCTCTTCAAATAGCTGCAAAAAGATAGTCTCTTCAACAAATGTTGTTGGTAAAACTGGTTAACCATACGTAGAAAAATGGAAATAAACACCACTTTCTCACCCTGCACAAGAGTCAATTCAGGATGGATCAAAGACCTTGAAATTAGATAGGTGGTTGATTTTAAATAACATGTCCCTATTCACCACAACCTACAATCTTAATTTTTTGTTTTCAATATTATGAATAGTGATTATTATGTTTTCAATATTGGTAATTTGTGCTTAAATACTTTTCATTTATCTTGATGTTTTTTACTACAAAACTATTTTTCCCTAATACGATTTATCCTTTATTTTCATTGGTCCTTGGCAAGTTTATATTTGCTAAAACAATTCTTCTGAAGCCAGAGAGATTGTATGCCCTACACAAGAATTCTACGAAATTGTTTAATGCCATTTGCCATGAGAAAATTGTCAGCCTTTTGAAATAATCCAAAAATTTATTTTCTACCACATCTTCTATAATCCTAGACTACCACTACTAAACAGGGACAAAAACAAAAAAAGTGTCTTAGTGGTATCCCATTCCCTGAAAGTCTTGTGAGTTCTCTAATTTTCCTCACCAGACTTTCAGAATTCCATGCTCTCTTCCATTTCCTCTTTTCTCATTTGCCACTTCCCTATCTTTCTTGCTTATTCTTCCTACTCACTCTGATTTTTAAATTTTTTAATTTTATTTATAATTTATTTTTATTGGTGCATTTTAATCATACATCTTGATGAAGTTCAGGGTGGTAGAGGTATACATGCACACAGCACTCATTTAGTCCTTCTCCCAATCCCACCCACTTCCCTCCCCCTTCCCTCCTTCCCATGCTCAGCAGTAATTGGCTTTGATAAGTTTGTATATGTACATCGTGTTCATTGAGGTGTTTCCCTCTTCCGCTCTCCCATCTTCCTCGGTTAGGTTGCCTTCTTCACTCATCTAAGGTTTCACCTCCTTTGGAGTCCTTCCTATGTCCCATTTTCTCCCTAGCTTCTGCATATTAGGGAGAACATCTGACTTTTCACTTTTTGTTACTGACTAATCTCACTTAGCATAATGTTCTCCAGTTCCATCCATTTCCCTGCAAATTACATAATTTTGTTCTGCTTTATGGCCAAGTAGAATTTCCATTGTGTATATATCCCATAGTTTTATAATCCATTAATCTGTTAATAGACATCCTGGCTGGTTCCATAGTTTGACCAGCCTACTCCTCTGATAGAGAACTAATATCTAGAATATGCAGAGAACTCAAGAAACTCATGGCCAAAAAACCAAATAACCCAATCAAAAAATGGGCAAGTGAAGTAAATAGGCACTTCACAAAAGAAGAAAAATAAACGTATAAAAAATGTTCAACATCATTGGCAATCAGAAAGATGTAAATCAAAACTACCCTGAGATTTCACCTAACTCCAATTAGAATGGCAATCATTAAAAACACAAACAACAACAAATGCTGGAGAGAGTGTGGAGAAGTGGGAACCCTAATACATTGTTGGTGGAACTGCAGATTATTGCAACCACTTTGGAAAACAGTATGGAGGGGCCTCGCACAAATGGGAATGGACCTACCATAAGACCCAGCAATACCACTTCTGGGTATCTACCCAAAGGAATGGAAATCAAACTACCAGAGTAGTGCATGTGTATCTATGTTGATAGCTGCACAATTCACAATTGCCAAACTCTTTCTCATTTTAATGTTGGCATATCTCAGTACTCAAGTCTTTGTCCTGAATCTTCACCATTTATACTTACTCACATAGTACCTCATAGGGTCTTTAAGGCTGAAAATACCATCTAATATACTGATAACGCCTAATTTTTTCTATTTATTTATTTTTATACTTTGGTGCATTCTCTCAATCTCCATTTTCAATTACTTGCTTTATAATTTGACTTTAATTTCAATAGTTATCTTAAACTGACTTGGTTCAGACTGAACTGCCCCACTACCTGAAACTTTCTTCACTTGGAGATTTCCCCATTTCAGTTGATGAAAACTCCATCCTACCACTTGGGTAGGTCAAAAACCTTGGAGTCATCCTGAGAGTTCTCTTCCTGTCATACTTTACATCTACTCCATCACCAAACTGTTTACTCCCCTATGACCTTCATTGCTACCACTCTGTCCATGCCAATTCAACAATCTATTAAGTCTCCATGCTTCCAAGAGCAATAATTTTATAGTGTAAGTTTATCCTGCTAAAATATTACAATCAATTTCTCATTTCACTTGGAGTAGAATATTTATAGTAGCCTAAAAAGCTTTCCATGACCTAGCTCCCTGGTATCTCTCTCATGTCAGTTTCTTCCATATTTTCCCCTGTTAACTCGGTTCCAATGAAATTGACATCTTTGTTAATCTCTAAAAGCAAAAACAAGAACAAAAAAACTTCCTGAACACTTCTGCCTAAGGGGCTTCAGTCTAGCCTATTCCTCTGCTTGGAATTTTCTTCTTCCAGGTTTTAAATGCTTAACTCTCACATTCCCTTCAAGTTTTTGCTGTTTTCTCGTCAATGAGGCTTACACTACCATAAACTATATAGTACTACAATTTTTATCCCCCTTACTGATCCCAATACCTTTACTCTACTCTACCTTTTCTTTTTTCCAAAATGTATATTATATTTTCTCATGTATTTTGTGTATTCTTTATTGTCTGTTTTGTCCTAGCAGAATTATTTTATGAGAACTTGGGACCCTTGTGTGTTTGAAATATGCAAATTTCCTAGAATGGTTTCTAGCACTTATTATGTCTTCAACAAATACTTCTGAATAAATAAATATAGGAACATAATTCTTGATATATAATTTTGGCTGTATCTTTATACATATACAAAACTGTTTTTAATTGATTTGAACTATAATTTCTTACACGAATGATTTTATTTGTATTTGGTGCATTGTAATTTTACATCATATTGGGGTACAGAGTGTCAGAAAAATACATGTACACGACTCTTGGTCCTCTCCCACTTAGTGCCTCTCTCTCCCTCCCCCTACATGTCTTTGAGTTTGGAATTGGTAATTTTGCATAGCAACACAAATTACAATAGCCAAATTATGGAACCAGCCTAGGTGTCCATCAGTGGGTGAATGGATCACAAAACTTTGGTATATACACAATAGAATTTTACTCAGCCATAAAGAAAAACAATTGATTTTTAGGGTGTATCTGTATGTATAAACTAGTTTGGTTTCGTAATAACTTGGTCAATTAGCACAATAAAGTCAGTAGTGTTTTAAACTCATAGAATACTAGTTGAATTAGTAAGAATTATTTTCTAGTTTCTGGGATTTGTTTAGTTTCAGTTTGTGATGATTATACTGACCATTATAAGTAAAATAGTCAAGCTAATTTGTGCATGGAGAAACAGCTGCAATTGATATGTCAAATAAATTAAGGTAGACATAACCATATTCAATCACAATTAAATCATAAGTCAAATGAGTATTGTAGGAGAACTTTATAGCCAGAATAGTTTAAGAAATAGTAAATACTGATTGAGTGCCCATAAGTGCATAAATATACACATGCATGTTTTTTGAGAGATTAATGAAAATAAGTCAACCAAATTCTTGAGTTAATTCCTTTAGATATTTATTTTTATACTTTTATTGGTGCGTTATAGTCTTACATCATAATGTAGTTCATAATAATAGTGTCATACATATACTTCTTAAATTGATATGTTGTCTGGTGGAATCGCCTGATCATTCTATTGAACCATTTTTATGAAGATATAATCCTATATTATCAAATAACATATCTATTGATGATATAAAAAGCATTTAAATTAAAATTGATCAGTTAATCCAGTCAAACTTGTCAAGAATTGTGGCTCCATAAGACAGTCACATCTAAACTATGACCAGGGTAATAAAGTGTAAGAAGATGTTAAAGTGAGACTTTACTAGTCCCAGGTCATTTCAGAGTTTGAGGAAATACCTATAAAAGTTGAAAAAAGAGTGGAAAATGAAAGTTCAGAATTTAAGTCTTGCAGGAATTATAAGAAACCTATCAAGTCCTGACATTTTTACCAGTATTCCCATAGCTATTTAAAATCAAAACAATGCCCCAGCTGATACTGAGGTATAACAAGGAAAACAAAACAAAAACTCCCACAAAAAAAGGAAGAAAATAGGCCATATTAGGTCCCTAGATTAAGATTTTCTCTTATAATTTTAATTGCCCTCAACATATGTGAGTGAATTATTTTTAACCTTTGGCTGCTTTCATTGTACTATTGTATCTATAGGAAACTGTGTGTTAATTTGTGTAATTTGTGTAGGGATCAGTAATGTTTCAGAAAGTAATTTTATCTTTTGCCTCAGGCATAGTTTTGTTCTTGAAATTTGTCATTTGTACATCAAACTAAATATTGTCATTTTTATCAGCTTCAACCACAAAAAGGATTATCAAGATGTTTCTGTTTTATTTCTCATTTCTAAGAAGCTGTCTGGAACTCAAGTCATGATTTTGCTAAATTAAGCAGGCGTTTGGAACTTTTTTTAAAATCATGTTCTCCTAAGAAACATATAAAAAGAAATTAGCCCAAGGTAAATCTCAGCAGAAAAGTTTTTTTGTTGTTTGTTTGTTTTCTGATAACAGTTTGCCTATAACGAAGAGACCAGTCTTTACCCAGAAGAACCAGAAAGAATAATTTGGACATATTTTCCTGTACCTTATACCTTGGGCCCTGGAGACTTAAAATAAAGAAATATCTAGCTTTCCAACAAGTTGAGTTTCAATTATTCCATATTGAATTATTGTAAATAAAAGAGAAACAAGGGCCCTAGCAAATCTACACTGCATCGGTAGTAAAATGGAAAATACTGATAAATTATCCTTTTAGGTCTTAGTGAGGTTTAATCTGAAATTTTCTCCTGACAGTATAAGAGAGAAGAGAATAATTTATTACAAAGGCCTGATACGGATGAGAAAAGACTTCTGGTTGTTCTTCACTATCCTGGCTCTTCCTCTCTTTTGCCAGTTCAATTTTTGTTTTGAACCAGAAAATCTTTTTCCAATAATATGTGTATAGATCTTGTAATGTTAATGTCATAGCCCTGCTCCCTTATCATGGTGCATTTGAGTACTTTCTAGCTTGTCTAAGAAGAATATAGATTGTTAGGTGCATTATTGATATTCAGGTGCCTCTTATTACATTCATGATGCATGTTCATAAGATATTTATGCAAATCATTTCATAGTATTATATCTTGTGTGAGGTCACTATATAAAAAATCTTTCAGAAAATTTAGTTACATTTGATACGAATAGTTACCTTGCCCACAAATTTATGACTTTCATAGCTTGAGATTTTTGCCCATTGGGTTTATTTAAAATGATCCCTTTCTCGGGTACAATTCAAAGTTACTATACATTTACAGGAAAGGGAGAATTTGTGAGGTTTTCATGTTTTGCTTTGTTTGTGGTACTGGGGATGAAATCAAGGGGTATTCTGCCTCTGAGCTACACCCTAAGCCCTATTTGACTTTTTTTTTTTTTTTGAAACAGGGTCTCACTAAGTTGTGGAGGGTGTTGCTAAGTTCCTGAGGCTGATCTCGAACCTGCAGTTCTCTGGTCTTGGCTTCCCAAGAACTAGGAATACAGGTATGTGCCGCCACACTTGGATGTGTTTTATTGAATTAAGACTATTTAGCATTATTTCTTTCTTAATTTGTTATGATTTTTGTTTCACCGTATAAATCTTATTCCATGTGGTATGAAATACAAATATGTGGCAGAAATATTAGGTCAGCAGTTTTTTCATTGTTTTCTGTCAAATAGTCATGTTAAATGTCACATTTCTCAGCATTTTTAATTAACTCAAGAGGGATATGGCCATAAGAAAACCAAATACTTGCTCCAGGCAGAATCATTTCTCAAGGCACTGCATTATGAACAATATTTAAAATACTGGTTATACTTGCTCCACATATTTTTAAAAACCTAAGGTCTTATAATAACATGTCAACAATTATCAGTATAATACCCGTTTTGGAATTAGTATGCACATTAATAATTGTGTTTTCTTGTATATTTATACCACAACAAATTGAAGATTTAATAGGTTTAATTGCTCATGTAAACTACTACTATTTAAGTGCCCAAGTTTTTGAGTCAAAAGATAGGAAATTAAGTTATAAATAGTGAAAATATTTACAAAAGAAGGAATTTTATTAAGAAATTCAGTTAAACCCTGTTTTGTTTTGTTTTTAATAATAAGGTACCTGGAAGAATAAACCAATTTAGTTTCTATGGTGCTAAGCCCAGTACCACCCTCAAATGTGAACATAAGAATTTGATGCTGCATGATAGTGCTTTTTTCTTTTTCTTTTTCTTTTTTTTTTTTTTTTTTTTTTTGCGGTACTGGGGATTGAACTCAGGGGCATTCTACCTCTGAACTATTCCCCCAGCCCTATTTTTTATTCTTTATTTTGAAACCGGGTCTCACTAAGTTGCGGAATGCCTCACTATGTAGCTGAGGCTGGCCTCGAACCCGTATCCTCTGGTCTCAGCCTCCCAAATGCTGGGATTACAAGCGTGTGCCACCATGCCCGGTTAAACCCCGTTTTATTAGCCCATAGGGAAATGTATTTCTTCTAGAAAACATGTTCTAAAAGAGTAAAATTTATTATAGGTATATGATCGAGACTATCAAATATAAACTTTACAGTCTTAATCTACTATATACCTAACTATGATGACACTATTTTTCTGTATAAATTAGCAGCATGTTGCATATGCCACTGAATTAAAAAGAGAAAAGAATATTTTGACGACTTAAATACAATGATCTGAAATGTGAATTTGCTTTACTTTTGATAGTGAATGAAACATTATTACCACTCTGAGAGACCTCTTATGTTATTAAACATTTTTAAAATTTCTTCTGGAAGCAAGGCAGTGTTATAGGAGAGAGATGAGGAGACATGGGGAAAGTTGAGGATTAAAACCAGATGTGGTCACAAGCCTTCTACTTAGCAGGTTGCTTAGTTAAACTTAATTGTGCTGATAAAAATAATTCTGATGGCATTATTAGCCTGTCTTTATACAACTTGTCCAAATGACCTGAATATGATCAATATTTTTCCCAGTTGTCAAGACAGCCAATCACTATTGGTTTGATTGGATCACTGCATGGTCAATCCAATTCATTAGCTAAGATTACTGAATGCAAGTTAGGGGGCAAGTGCCAAGTAGTGGAGAGTTCTATAAGAGCAAGCTCATCAAATGATGTCTGCTAGTCATTACTTATATCCAGAACTGATTCAGTGAGTAAAACCATTTGAAGGGTCTGCAAGATATAAAGTAGAAAAAGTGCCTTTTAAATATTAAAGTGAGAATATTTGTTAGCATCTATGCAAATTTGTTTCAACACTGGAATTTATTCAGCAAACATCTGTTAAACACCTATGATATATGCAAAGGACTGGGGACCCAGAAGTGGATAATTGGGCATTTTCCCTAACCTTGAGTTCACACTCAATGATGAAATTGGGGGAGTAGACATATAAATAGATAATTATGGTACAATATAGAACATTTTATAATAGAGATATATGCAAAAATGCATGCAGTAGAAGCACAGAGAAAGAAATAAATCACGTGGGAAAATTTGAGAAGATTTCACATAGAAGGTGCTATCTGAACTGTACTTTCAGGTACAAATACAGATTTGCTAGGTAGAAAAGAAAGGACACTTCAGTCAGAGTGAATAGAATGTATATGAACAGAGGTATATTAAAGGGCATGGCATATTCTAAAAATTGTAAGAAACACAGTGTGGCTAAATGATAGCATGCTAACAAACACAGGGAAGAGATGATGCTTCAAGATAATATAGAACCTGTGTGTAAGAGCCTCATATGCTACCTTAAAAATTTTGGATATTTTTTCCTGTAAAAGTGGAGCCATTAACTTGTTTGTTAACAATAGGAAGTCAGATAAAGTTTCAAAGAATATGTGCCAATAGAACTAAGCTTTAAAGGCTAAGTAGGAATTTGTTGTAGATGCAGAGGGGAAAAAAAACAAAAAACAAAAAACATTTGTTGCATTCTAAAGGCAACTTCCAGTTTTAGGGTGGCAGAAAAATGTGACCCTGCCCACATCTCTTCTCTGAAATTATTCAAATACAATAAGAGAATGAAAAACAGAATAAGTATGAACCACAAGAGATGAATAAATGATGTCAAGTGTAGTAATGCTTAAGGAATGCAGGAGGATGCCTAGAGATGGCTACTTCTCAGACAAAGCATAGCATACTCTCCAAAGTAACTGGCTTATAATGTGGAACTACACCAACAATCTTTTATTTAGAAAAATGGGAACAGGATCTATAAACCATTGGTGGAAGTTTTCATGGGCCAAAAGGAATTTGAGTCTAAACAACAGAGCATATATATACATCACCTTTCTGGGAATAATTTTGAAGAATGATAGAGGAGAGAGACTGAATTTCAAGTAACTCTATAGCTTCCAGTATTTTTTGACTTGAGGTAAATAAACTGAATACTGCTTTTTTCCCCCACCCAGTTCTCTCTCTCTCTCTCTCTCTCTCTCTCTCTCTCTCTCTCTCTCTCTCTCTCTCTCTCTCTCTCTCTCTTCCCGCCCCCATCCCCTCTCCCCTCTCTCTCCCTCCCCCCCACACACTTCATGTGAAAGGAAGCCTCATTCTGAACCACAAAGGAACCTGTCTCAAAGGAACAAAATCTATACAGAGAAGCAGTAAGGAACATAAAAAATAAATAAGAAAAAAACAATGGCAGATAAGCACTCATTAAAATAATGTTATCACTAACCAGAAAAAAAAATGGAAATAAAACATATTGCCAGGAAATGACATAGTATATTAATCAGAGAGTTCAAAGGAGAGTGACTGATTCTCAGGTGGTCTAGGGGAAGGGAGAAAGGAGAGGGAAAATTCATGAAGGAAATGCTTCCACTAGTATTACGTACAAATGCCAATCTCAATATCCTGTATGGGGAATGGGAGGAGTTCGGGAGGGAGTTGGGGAAAGCTCACTAAGTGCTGTGTGCATGTATGTCGATCTGCACCAATTGTTTAAAAATAAAAAATAAAATGTCTTTAAAAAAGAATAAATAGTGTAAGGTATGATCATTATATGAGTGAAATGGATTAAGAATATAGAAATGGAAGCAATCAGGATTGCTTCTTGGGGATGTTTGATCAGGAAAGATTGCAAAGAAGAAACACTTTTTGGAAGATTAATAGGTTTTGGACATATCAAAAATCTTATGATCTGAACCAATATGAAAAGATATGACTAGAGTATAAGCCTGAATAGAATAATAGTAATATGTACATTGGAACCAGGATATTTAAACTCCATTATGGGTTGCCTGAATTTGAATTTACTATTGTATTTTATAGATATGTGTGTATACATATATGTGTGTGTATGTTTGTTTTGTGTGTGTATGTGTGCACATGCACACCCCTTAGATACAAGATATTTTGATCTATCATCCTTTTCTATCCATTATCATCCTAAAATGACCAAGTCTAAGCTGAAAGTTTTTGGAAGTCCTCACACAATATACTTCTTTACCTCTTGCATTATTCATATTTGTAAAAGTAATCTCAACTCAGTTAATTTTGATCTCAGGCTCTGATCTCAAGAGCCAAATTAGGCATTGTACTTACTCTGACAGGAAAACAGAAAGAAGAGAGGGGAATCATAATTGGGATACAATTTGGATTGCAGAGATCATTTTGTTGATGTCGCAACAATTTTTGACTGATAAAGTGAAGAGGCAAAAAAAAAAAAAAAAAACCAAAAACCCAGCAGTACTTGTGGTTCTGCAGTTTGAGCAGAAAGTTGTAGCCATAGCATTCGAAGTCCTTTTTGCTCTCTTTTTATTCAGAAGTTTAAGTTAATTAAGCTTGGCTCTCCTAGTGTTCAAGTACCAATTCTAAATGCCTATGGTAAGAACAATCACAACCTATAAAATCAGTCAAAATGCACGTTATAGAAGAGTCAACAGAGTTGATACTAATATTTCCTAATGTTCCTTTGCCTTAGTATTCTTTCATTTTTCTGTACTGTTTTTTATCTAATTATTTTCTGTTGAGAATAGTCGTTAGCCCTTTGCTTTCTGGCAGGCACATTGTATAGACGCTTTGTGGTGGGACTTTAATTTGTTCATGAGCCTTTGCCCATGGGAAAATAAAATTGAGTCATTCTTCCCCTGGCCTTCTTCAACTACATAGTCTGTCTGTACGATGTTTATCTCAAATTTCCTATTGATGATTATATTGTGGTATATTCAAGTATGCAGCTCTGTGCTTCTGGATTTTTAGTTTGGTAGAGTTTACTTCCTTTAAAGGAAGACCATGCGAACTCAGGTACAAGCTGATAAAGGCATACATGCGCACATTTCTCATTTAACCCTTCCCCAATTCCTGCCCCACTCTCTCGCCTTCACTCCTTCTCAAGTTCAGTTTAGTGATTGACTTTGATATGTTTGTGAAAGTACATCATGTGCATTAGGGTGTCCCCCATCATCTTCCCTTAAGTCAACTTCTTTGCTCACCTAAGGTTTCTCCTTCTTCATCTGGAGTCCCTCTTATGTCCCATTTTCTCTCTAGCTTCCATATATTAGGGAGAGCATACGATTGTTTACTTTTTGTGACTGACTAATCTC
Source organism: Graphiurus murinus (assembly GCA_004027655.1). Lineage (NCBI taxonomy): Eukaryota > Metazoa > Chordata > Mammalia > Rodentia > Gliridae > Graphiurus > Graphiurus murinus. The sequence continues at coordinate 12,334 of PVLC010012940.1, forward strand.
ACTTAACATGTTTTCCAGTTCCATCCATTTCCCTGCAAATAACACTTTATGGCTGACTAAAATTCCATTGTGTACATATCACATAGTTTTTTGTTTGTTTGTTTGTTTGTTTTTGCGGTACTGGGGATTGAACTCAGGGGCATTCTACCTCCGAGCTATACCCTCAGCCCTATTTTTTTTATTCTTTATTTTGAAACAGGGTCTCACTAAGCTGCAGAGTGCCTCACTAGGTATCTGAGGCTGGCCGCAAACCCGGATCCTCCAGTCTTAGCCTCCCAAATGCTGGGATTACAAGCATGCACCACCATGCCCTGCTTTTATTCTTTATTTTGAAACCGGGTCTCACTAAGTTGCAGAGTGCCTCACTAGGTAGCTGAGGCTGGCTGCAAACTCGGATCCTCTGGTCTCAGCCTCCCAAATGCTGGGATTACAAGCATGCGCCACCACGCCCTGCTCATCACATAGATTTTTAATCCACTCATCTATTGATCAACATCTTGGCTGGTTCCATAGTTTGGCAATTGCAAATTATGCAGCTATAAATATAAATACACACGCATTGGTCTGATAGTTTGGTTTCCACTCTTTTGGGTAGATACCCAGAAGTGGTATTGCTGGATCATATGGTAGGTTCATTCCCATTCCTCTGAGGATCCTCCATACTGTTTTCCAAAGCAGTTACACTAATTTGCAATCCCACCAACAATGTATTGGAGTTCCCACTTCTCCACACCCTCTCCAGCATTTGGTGTTGTTTGTGTTGTTTATGATTGCCATTCTGATTGCGGTTAGATGAAATCTCAAGGTCATTTTGATTTGCATCTCCCCGATTGCTAATGATGTGGAACATTTCCTCATACATTTATTGACCATCTGTATTTCTTCTTTTGTCAAGTGTCTATTTAGATCCTTTGCCCATTTTTGATTAGGTTATTTGTTTTCTTAGCTGTGAGTTTCTTGAGTTCTCTGTATATCCTAGATATTAGTCCTCTATCAGAAGAGTAGCTGGCAAAAATATTCTCCCACTCTGCAGGCTCTCTGTTGAGATTCTTGATAGTTTCCTTTGCTGCACAGAAGCTCTTCAGTTTAAGGCAATCCCATGTATTGATCTTCCTTTGAGTTGCTTGTGCCTTTAGGGTCTTGTTGAAAAGTTTTTACCTGTGCCTATGTGTTCAAGTGTTGGCGCTATGCCCTCTTCAGGTAGCTGCGAGGTCTCTGGCCTGACTTCCAGGTCTTTGATCCACCTTGAGTTGACTCTTGTGCAGGGTGAGAAACTGGGGTATATTTTCATTTTTCTGCATATGGTTAATGAGTTTTGCCAACACCATTTGTTGAAGAGGCTATATTTTTTTCCAGTGTATATTTTTGGCTCCTTTGTCAAAAATCAGTTGGCTGTAAGTGCGTGCATCTGTCTCTGAAATTTCTATTTTTCTCCATTGATCTATGTGTCTGTTTTTGTGCCAATACCATGTTGTTTTTATTACTGTAGCTTTGTAGTTTGAAGTCAGGTATTGTGATACCTCCTGCATGGTTCTTGTTGCTAGGGACTACTTTGGCTATTCTAGGCATTTTGTTGTTCCAAATGAATTTAAGGACTGATTTTTATATGTCTTTGAGGAGTGACCTTGGTAATTTAATGGGTATTGCATTGAATATGTAGACCACTTTTGGGTGGATGGCCATTTTGATGATATTTATTCTGCCTATCCAAGAGCATGGAAGATCTTTTCATCTTCTAAGGTCTTCATCAATTTTGTTTTTCAACTTTTTATAGTTTTCCTTATAGAGGTCTTTTACCTCTTTGGTTAGGTTCATCTCTAAGTATTTTATTTTGGGGGTGCTATTGTGAGAGACATTTTTTTTCTGGATTTCTTTTTAAGTGGATTTATGGTTGGCATACAGGAAAGCTTCTGATTTTTTAAGATTGATTGTGTATCCAAACACTTTGCTGAGTTTGTTGATTAGTTACGTAAGTTTTTTGGTTGAGTTTGTTGGATCTTCTAAGTATAGTATCATGTCATCTGCAAAAAGGGATAGTTTTCATTCTTCTTTTCCCATTTTTACCCCTTTGATTTCCTTCTCTTTCCTTATTGCTCTGGCTAGAGTCTCAAGTACTATGTTGAACAGAAGAGGTGATAATGGACATCCTTGTCTTGTTCCTATTTTTAGTGGGAACTCTTGCAGTTTTTCTCCATTTAATATGTTATTGGCTGTTGGCTTATTATATATTGCCTCTATGATGTTGAGGTATGTTCCTTCTATTCCGTTTCTCTGCAGTGCTTTTAGCATGAATGGGTGTTGGATCTTGTCAAATGCTTTTTCAGCATCAACTGAGATGATCATGTGATTTTCTCTTTGGTTCTGTTTATGTGGTGAATTACATGGACTGTTTTTCATATGTTGAACCAGCCTTGCATTCCTGTGATGAACCCAACTTGGTCATGGTGTATAATTTTCTTGATGTGGTTTTGAATGCGCATTGCTAGTATTTTGTTTAGCAGTTTTGCATCTAAGTTCATCAATGATATAGGCCTATAGTTTTCTTTTCTTGAGCTGTCTCTCTATTTGGCTTTGGTATTAATGTGATGTTGGCTTCATAGAATGTGTTTGGGAGGGTCCCATTTCTATTTCATGGAATAGCTCTTCTATAAATATTTTATAAAATTCACTTGGAAAACCATCTGTCCCTGGGCTTATGTTTGATGGTATACTCTTTATTGCTGTTTCTATCTCTTTGATTGCTATTGGTCAGTTCAAGTTTTCTATGTCTTCTTGACTCGATTTAGGGAAGTTATATGTGTCTAGAAATTTATCAATTTCTTCTCGATTTTCCATGTTTTTGGAGTATAGGTTTTCAAAATACTTTCTGAGGATCTTCTGTATTTCCACACTCTTGGTGGTAATATCCCCTTTTTTGTCTCTTATTTTGGTAATTTTGGTTGATACTCTCTTTCTTTTGGTTAGGTTGGCCAATGGTTTATCGATCTTGTTTATTTTTTCAAGAAACCAGCTTTTGGTTTTTTTGATTTTCTGTATTGTTTTTTTTACTTTGTACTTCATTAATTTCTGCTCTGACTTTCATAATTTCCTGTCTTCTACTAGCTTTGGGGTTAGACTGTTCTTGTTTTTCAAGTGCTTTGAGCTGTGTCATTATGTTATTTATTTGGTGATTTTCTGTTCTTCTTATGTGGGCACTCAGTGCTATAAATTTTCCTCTTAGTATTGCCTTCAAGGTGTCCCAGAGGTTTTGATATGTTGTGCCTCTGTTTTCATTGGTTTCTAGGAATTTTTAAATTTCTCCCCTTACTACTTCTATGACCCATTCCACGTCCAGCAGTGTGGTGTTCAGTCTCCATGTGTTAACATGGTTACTCTGGGTCTTCTTAGAATTCATTTGTAGTTTCATTCCATTGTGGTCTGAAAATATGCCTGGAATTATGTTACATTTTTTAAATTTCCAGTGCTCACTTTGTGGCCCAGAATGTCATCTCTTTTGCAGAAGGTTCCATGTGCAGCTGAGAAAAATGTGAATTCTGCTGTAGTTGGGTGAAATATTCTGTATGTGTCTTAAAGGTCCATTTGGTTTATGGTATTCTTTAAGTCTAAAGCATCCTTACTGACCTTTTGTTTAGTTATGTGAAAGGAGTATTGAAGTCTCCTAGTATTAGTGTATTGGGATCTATGTGTGACTTTATATCATGAAGAGTTTGTTTTTTGAAAGTGGCTGCACCTATGTTTGGGGCATAAATGTTGACATGGGCTCCTTTGCTCTCCCTGGTCTGCTTTCTGGGTTCTGTTCATCTGCTTTCATTACTTTGTTCATTTTTTTCTGCTTTGCTTTTCTTTCCTTCTAGTTCTGATTCAAGCTTTGCAGTGCTGTTGATCGTTGCTCTGGCTCTGGAGGGAGAGGTGAGCTGGGGTGGCCCCGCCGCCATCTTAAGCTGGTCATCCCAGGCATTCCGGTCACTGTCGATTGTGCAGGAATATGCTGCCAGATTAGGATGTGGAGTTCTGGAGTTTCTTACTCCACATCTGGTCTCTGGGTATGCAGGAGGTCATTATATATCTTGGTGTTAGTAGACCCCACTCCGAGTGGCTGGCTAATGGTGGCCAGTGCTCTATGGCTGTGCTGCTGCCAAGCGAATGGGCTCCTTTGCTCTCCCTGGTCGGCTTTCTGGGTTCTGTTCAGCTGCACTTCAATTTTTATTGCTTTGTTCACTTTTTTGTTGCTTTTTACTTCCACCAAGAAGCTGCTTTTATGGTAGATTTTATTTGAGCTCACAGCACCTGAGGAGAGATGTGTTTCACTCAGATGCCATCTTGGGATCCTCCCCTGCATTTTAATTTTAAATCCCTTAAGGTGAGTCTTAGAAAATGTAACACATCTAGAAAAAGAAAAGTAGGATTAGAACTACTAGGTTTGAATGGATGGTCAGACAATTATTTCTTTTCATCATTGATTTTTGAAGTATTTTCTGAAAGAGACATGAGATCTTTAAGTAATCAATTGTCATTTGTTCATTTTAATATCCTGTTTAACACAGATTTGAGTATGAATTCTGGCCTACTAGACTTGCCAACTTGGACAAATTTTGTAAATTCTCAAAGCCATAGTGTTCTCATATATGGCCACTTCACAGGAGAATTTTGTGAGACAAGGCATAGTTCCAGTATATACATTTTTAAAATATAAGTGGTGAGAGGCTGAGAAAGGAGGATCACAGGTTTGAAACCAGCCGCAGCAACTTAGGCCCTATTTCAAAAATAAATAAATAAAAATAAAAAAGGGCTGGGAATGTAGTCTAGAGGTAGAATGACCCTGGATTCAATCCCCAATACCACCCAAGAAGGAAAAAACATACATATGATCATGCTTTATGTGTTGTTCTATTACTTGCTTTTTTTGAATAATGCTTCCTGGAGATCTTTCCATGCATATCGTTTCTTAGACAACATATTTATGTACCTATAAGATTTATCCTATAGGACTAGATTCCATGAAAGTAGATTGATGGGTCAAAGGGCATATACATTTAATATTTTGATAGAAAAATGTATGGAAGATGTCTAATGTTTAGATACTACTAAATATCCTCCAAAAGAATATATACATATATGTGTGTGTGTGTGTCTTTGTGTATACAATCCTACCAACATTATGTATGTGAGATGTGAAAGTGCTCTAGTTAATTCCACATTAAGGACTTTTTCCAAAAATGATTACTGTTAGCAATGTGATAGGGGGTGCATTAGAAGTTGGTGAACATGGGAATGAGTAGGAGTGACAACACTGGAAACTATGGGCAGAAGTAATGCCCATTTGCCTGGCCACAGAAAATTAGGTCCACTATTGGTTTCTGAAAACTATTTACAGGGTGATATTACACTGAGATGCTATTTCCCATGGTATATAAAATTAGGGTATTCATTCTAACTCAGCCCACATTATGTACACATAATTACATGTAAGAGGAGGGAGGAAATGGGAGTAAGTATGAAAACAGCTCATTTAGAGAGTGAACATTTTTGAAGTATAAAAAATATTGTGGAATGTTGGTAATGCAACCGCTCTAAGAGTCCTTCTTCAAAGCCATCTACAAATCACCTATGATTACATGATTAGAGACCTTTTTAAAAAAGTAAAATAGCTCTATAAACTAAGTTATGTATCAGAGTACTAAAAAGACTGCTGAGAGCTATCATGTGAAAATGTCACAATTTGTACACCCCCCCAAAAAAGAAATACAATTTCCTCAATAATATATAATAATGCCAAAGGATTTTTTTCAGGGTGGTATTGCTCGGACTGCATGGAGATTTTTCAATTTGGTGATTACAAAGCCTACTCAGAATCTCAAGGCTCATTTCTAACCATCATGATTTGTTGAGACCTTTATTTTTTGTTCATTCCTATAAAAGTAATTATGAGTGCTGCAGAAATCCTCAATCTTATCCAATTTCTGACAGCTTCGTGCTAACTGCTTTCATTCAGTTTTTCTCTTTGAGTAAGAATGTATAGGAGGAAGACAACAAGCATACAAACCCTCTTACTTCATGCTTTCTGATTTGCATACACATACTTTCGATTAATTATGTCTACAATTTGTGGATCAATCATGTAAAATGGTAATCTTGGTTTAGTCCAGTTGGTTAATCACCCTAAATTACATGTCCAATACAGAAGTTACAGACACACTACACTATCAACACTGAAAGTTGCTTATTGCACAACAACATCTGTGAAAACTGTATTGAAGAATTTAAGATATTTTGTATATAAGCAATTTTTAAAACAATGATTAAACAAAATTTATACTATTTCTTACATTAAGAAATAAATTATTTCACTTGTAATCCCAGCATTCGGGAGGCTGAGTCCGGAGGATCCGGGTTCGCGGCCAGCTTCAGCTACTTAGTGAGGCACTCCACAACCTAGTGAGACCCGGTTTCAAAATAAAGAATAAAAAATAGGGCTGGGGGTATAGCTTGGAGGTAGAATGCCCCTGAGTTCAATCCCCAGTACCACAAAAAAAAAAGAAATAAATTATTTCAAATATGTTCTCATTCCCCCAAATAGACTAAGGCTCAAGTTGGACTCTTCTCTCTTAAAACACTAGCATCCCTATGTATTTAAGATACTTAAAAGAGATGTGATTTCTAGTATTAACATAATTTTAGTTCATTTTTACCATGCTAATATTACATCATTACTTCTAATATATTTGATGAAATTTTAAAATTCCTTTAAAAATAAAAACATGTTTCAAAAATATAGTTGGCTGGAAAACTGGTGGCAAAATTGTTTATAAAACTCATCATTAAATGCCTCTTGAGACTGTGGACTTAGTCATGCATTGGGGAAGATAATTCTGGATAACCACACCTCTCTTTTTAAAATATTATTTGATTCATGTTTAATAAAAATTGAAACCTTCAGAAGATAGCATTTGATAAACCCTCATTTTAATTAAATAATTTTCCTGTTATCATTGTTAACTTTGATTGTGAAAGATAATCTAAGGGCACCTCAGGAATTAGATAAAGAGGGACTGATGCGTCACCTTCATCTAGGTGATGAACTGATAACTATGAAAATTGTAATCAACTTAAAATAAAACAAAATAAAAGAAATTGTTGTCAAGTAGAAGTATAGTTTTAGAACTGAACCCTTATAAATTGTATTGCCAGGAAACCTGCACCTGAGCCACAGTGAATCACTTCACCTGGATTATATTTAATGGCAATTGGAAGTATCTTTGTTCCTTATGCTTTTATTGTGTGACACTTTTTTGTGGTTCAGCTCAGAAAGTCAAGTTTATTAGGAAATAAATTTTCAGTGTTTCATATGTTGTCTTTAAAGAAACAGTGGTCTCCACATGCTGGGTGGTCAAACCCACTGATGTTGTTTTTCCTCCCAATCAAAAGAAGCAGGTCAGCAATTTCATAGCAGGACAAAAGTACTAAAGGTTACTTTTTTAACCCCTGCAGTGTATCATAGGAATGTCTTTTACCTATTATGATATGGGGCATATATCTTTCTAATCTCCTTCCAACTACTCTTCTCCCCTCAAGAAGAAAAAAAATATTATACCATTGTCACTAGGCCTGAAATTCCATACTACCCTTTCCATTGGGACTGAAGATATTTTATGTGAAAGCTACAATTTGACCAAGTGTATATTCATGCAAAACTTTTCTTAAATCTAAGCCATGGTAATATCTGATTCCTATGCCTGGAACATTCTTTTCTCCTTTCTCCTTCATTCCCCCATCCATTCACCCATACCCTTTCCAGCCTGCCAGACTTCTATTCATCCTGTAAATCTGAATTTAAACACCACTTTATCCAGGACATTCACTATACTCCTTTCCATACATACCCAATCACATCCTGTAACTGTCCACAGTTATTATAAAAAGTGTAAGTCCTAGTGTATTTTCCTTGTTTGACTCTAAAATTGCATGTCTATTTTGTAATCTTTAATCACTCCGGCTATTGAAGGCACTATTAGCCTCTCTAGGTTACTCATATCATAGGAAAATCAAGTCAAGGGACGTACATGATGTTTTGACTATAGGACCTTAATGCTTCAGCATTTTTGTTCACAGAAAATAATGTTACTATACATTAAACATTTCAAAGCTCCTGCAAATTTCCACAAACTAATAGACAAAAAATTCCCCTTATATGCTACAGTATCTTGTTACTCAAAGTGTGATTCAGACTAGTAGTATCTATATCCTCAGAGACCTTGTTAGAAACATAAAATCTAGGGTTCACCCAAGACACTGAATCAGAGTCTGGATTTAATAAGATTCCTGGATTATTTGTGTGCACATTAAAGTTGGAAAAGTACTAGTCTTGGAAAGTTTCTGGAAGTATGTGAGCTATGTGCCTTAGTTTTAAGAATGAAAGATTGAAAATGAATTCTCTTTAATTGACTTGGTATAGCATTACTCTTAGAACCTCGGGTTCAAAATTAACACAAGTACTGTTTTTGAAAATAAAAACAAATGAAATTTTTAAAATTTAGAAAATAATGGTGTTTCTTTTCTTTTTTCCTCACCCCTTCAAGGATGCAGTGATTCTCCAATGATAATGGCCCTACTAGTTGCCTGATGTGCTTATTATATGTACAGATTTCCAGAACATATCCCCAGAGATTGTATATTTCTGGACCTGTGATGGACCTGTGGGTCTGTAGTTTTGACAAGCCACATAGGTGATTCTGATGCAGGTGGTTCATGGACCCTGATTTGAGAAACAGTGGGTGGTAGAAAGCAATAGGGAGATACAGTACCATATAAATACATTAAATACCATCTGCAGCAATTGTAGATAGTTCACTAAAAATACACCACCAATTAACAGCCTATTTATAAGTGACTAGGTGAAGAATATATTTTACCTCAGCATAACTTTTATTCATGTTTGCCAAAGTTCTACAATCAGTGACATATTTTTCAACATAAAATATTAGTTCTGTGGAAGGATCTGTGGTAAAAACCCTTAGCTATCATTAGCTGTCAGAGCATATATAGTCTTTTACTGGAAGCACTCAAAACATAGCACACACATGATCACACCTTTCCTCCACCACTACCAACCCCATCAACCACACAGTCCATTAAGATCAAGAGACTGCTGCTGAGAACAGAAAAAAAGGAATGTTGTGAAAGGGAAGCTTTCTCTTAATAATCCAATGTAAATCTATAGCCTGTAGGCCATGTATTTATAAGAACTTGAGAATGACTTGGGTCCATTTTGTGTGTATTTGCCTGGCAACAGCTTCTGGAATTGGATTCATGAGAAAGATAACCTGGAATTCACTTTGACAGTAGCTTGCATACTTTAAGTAGCAAAATATTTCTTTATTGTTATGTTCTCAAAAATGGTTTTTTATTTGGCTTATATACCAAAAAAAAAAAAGATCCAATACCATAATTCTAGATACAGCAGTAAAAAGAAGCTTTGCTTAAGCTAAGATTCTACGGAACACTGAATTAGAGCAAGGTGTCTCTTAAATAAAGTATGCATCTAGAGAGGAAGATGAGGAGAGCCATTTGTGCATAATGTGGTTCCCCTGGGAACAGAGTAAAAAAGCTGGGAAGCAAAGAAAGTTGTTGGTGGTAATGAATCATTGAATACATCTGTACCTTTCATTCCTTCAGCATCCTAGGAGAAGAGGAACATAAAATATAAAACCCCGAGGAAGTTAAAGAATAACATAAAATGAAGAAAATACTAAAGAAAGTAGATATCTCAGTGAAGTGGGGGGGCGGGTACAAGCACCAAATGATCCTGCTTGAAGTAGGACAGCCCAGGTAATCTCTGCACCATGACTTAAATGTATTTCTAAAGAAACAGAATCAAGTTTGGACACCTTTTTAAAAGCAAGATCAAATTTGCTGAAAGGAAAGTGCTAAAAATATCTAAATTTCTTCCCAATGGGCTTCTGCAGTGTTTCATGGAATATGTGAAAAATAAATTCATTAGCTTTACGCAGGCTGATGCATTGCTCAAATTAGGTGAAAAACCACTAAGGGGGATGTATGAGGTGAGGAGAGGGTCTTTGAAATGGAGGAGATGATCAAAGGGGTAGAGGGAACAGAGAGGCAATAGGAGTCAACTTAGTTAATATACTTATTCTTTGGAGGATTGAACCTAGGGACATTTTACCTTAAGTTATAACCCAGCTCCTCCCCCATTCTTTTAATTTTGAAGCAGGGTCTTGCTAAGTAAGCTGCTGAGGCTGGACTTGAACATGTGATCCTCCTGTCTCAGTTAACATATTTCTAAGCTCTGAATGAAGTGGAAAGCTACATTCTTTACACTCTGGATTATCAAAGATCTTGCAAATAACAATAAGAACAAGGAGTTCTATATGAACAGAGTGCTTGATAAAGCTGCTAAGGAGGTTAATGAAGTTGGCATATGTCTGGAAAAGTGGATGATAATGTATCTTGGATAAAAAAAAAACTATCTTATTTTGAGAGTGAAACAATGCTTAAAGGGAACAAGTTTATTACAGGTTCACTGTTGATTATTTAATTCCAATATGACTGGTATGGCAATAGGAATACCTGCTACATGATTGGTTGCATTTGAGCTTTGACAAGGCAAAAATAAAAGATAAAAAGCCCTCAATGAAAGAATAACTGCATTTGAAGCTTTCACTACTATGGGTATGTCCATACTTGATAAAAGGACTGAGGTTTAAAAAAGAGGTAGGACTGTGCAGTGAATGGCATCATTTAATTCAAGGAAACTGGAATGAAATAACTGACAGTAATGGTGCCAAAAATCCTGTGCAGTTTGATGGACTCAAGGATAAAGCAGGTTTGTGTTTCTTTTTTCAAGAGCATAGTCCCCTTGTATTCTGATCTTTAGGCTAGAAATCCTTGGTAATTAGCTAAAAAATGAAAGCAGTCTGCTATGGACTGAATTTTGGCCTCCTTAAAATTCATATGTGAAAGCCCTGACTCCTGATGTGATGGTATTTAGAGATAGGTAGGAGACTAGATGAGGCTAAGAGTGGGAGGCCCTCATGATGGGATTATTGCCCTAATAAGAAGAAGGAATGCCAGGTCTGGCTTGCTAGCTAGCTTCCTCTCTCTCTCTCTCTCTCTCTCTCTCTCTCTCTCTCTCTCTCTCTCTTTCTCTTTCTCTCTTTCTCTCTCTGCCACATGAGGGCACAATAAGAATATGGAAAACTGAAGGCAAGGAAGAGAGCCTCACCAGCAACCTGATCATTACTGGCATACTGATCTCAGGCTTCTAGCCTCCAAAATGGAGAAAATAAATGTATATTGTTTAGGCCATCCAATCTATGATATTGGTATGGCAACCTGAGTTAAGACACTGTAATTGTCATTTAACTTCTAACTTGAATTCCTTTTCATAAATAGAGCATCAGTGAAGGAATCAGCTGCTTATAAGTGAAGCTCATTGACATTTGCCCATCACTCTTTACTGTTTCAAGCCCATGAGTTTATCTGGTTTCTCTAGTCATTTAGCAGGGCCCTATGGAATCCTCTTGGGCCTCAGGGGCTTTTCATAGGTCCATTTATTCATTTCACAAATATTTATTGAACACATACTTTGAATCAGAAGGTACCCTAGGCTTTGGGTCATGGTAATATGAAGTTCTAAGCAGTAGATCCAGTTCAAAAATCCCAAGGGGTGATGAGAAAGAAATGTTAGACAACACACAGCAAACTAAGGGAGGATGAAAGGAAATACCTATGTCATGATTTTGTCTACATTCATCCCTGATGACACTACAAGTATGATAACAAATGCTGCAAACTTTGGAATATTTCTCTAGGAAACCAGTTTGACTTTCCAGAAGTCAACTGTTCAATAGTAAATATGACTTGTTATTGCAAGAGGGAGTCTGAAGAAGGCAATCTAGGGTGATCACGCATGAGAGAAAAGTTACTCAAGATTTTTCTTTTATTGATGCATTATAATTATACATCATACTTAGGTATAGAGTGATAAGAATACACATGCACACAAACTCAACATGTTTTGATGTCCCTTGTAGGGTTTGTTTACAGATCTTCCAGAGATTACATTGGTATCACATTCCTTCCTGTTCATTAAATAATCAATAGTTTGTGAGAGTCTGAGTTGATAAAGACATAGTGAGCCTTGGCCACAGGCAAAAGAACCAGTAGAGGGCACATTGATATATGTCTAACAAATCCTCTCCAGATCCATTCCTTTTTTATTCTTTTTTCTTTTTCTTTTTATCATTCTCAGAAAGAGACAGCCAGATTACTCACCTGCTAGTCAAGATGGGTCATAACCTATGCCCTGCATGCAGAACTTTTTAGAAGCCCCAGGCTACTGGGAATGGTGTAAAAGCAATTGTTCATGATTGGTACTCCTCTATGCTAAGTTTTATCCACTCATTCCTAATAACACATGTTGCGTGCCAAACAAATCTTTTTGCCTTTGTAGGAGTTCTTGCTTTCATTTACAGAATTCAAGCTCCCTCAATACTATAGGTGGGCTTAGTTTTAGTTTAAATTTTGTTACTTTTCTGCTTTCTCCTCTGTTTTCCCTTTCTTTCTTTAACCAAAAGGACAAAAGATGATGTGCATATCTAAATGCGTGTTCTTTCCATTGAAGGAGAAAGACATGAGGGAAAAGACTTTCTCTACCCAATGGAGGTAATGTTTAGAGACTACTATTTTCAGACTATTTTCGTTGCCTGCCATTTGACTAAAATGTGTCTAATTAAATGATAAGGTTTTACTCTTCTGAGTCCTCTTTATGCAAATGCTTTGGAAGTAATTTTAGGCATAGAAATATCTTTTCCATGGTAACTATGTCCCTATTTTGATCAATAGAAAAGTGTAAATCACCTTGAAATAAGCACAGCAAGTTATATTCTAATTTCACTCCTGTTTTGCTAGAGAAATTGAAATGAAATGTTAAAGAAAAATGGCATACTGACTTTGTCATAACATTTTAATACCTAAATACAATTACATTATGAAATTATAATATAAATTATTATATATTATTAAATGTTATATAAATATATATTTATCACATTTATGTACATGTCCAGGTATTTCTAGCTCTTCTTTGGTGAATTTCATTAGTATTGAACATCTAGAGATTCACTTGAGGTAGTCAAATAAGCACTTCGGTTCTAATTAGGACGTATTTTAGGCTCCTTGGAACATAGAGCACTACAGAGATGTGGTGCCATGTGCAGTTGCAGACTGATGTACTTTTTAAGTTGTGTGACAGTGTTCCTTTTTGTGCATTTATATGCAAATTTGCACTTAAGGAACTAGTCTTAAGCTTTTTCTAAAATTAACTATGATAATTCATATCCATAATTTGTACTCAGATACCAGACCATTAATTATGGAAATTAAATAAATGTTTGAATGCTTCCCAATGTTTATTACTAAGTCTCATGGCAGATCGGCATGCCTTATAATCACATTATGCTCTCAAAATATTCTGTACAAAGCATATCAGTTTTGAGCCTCTCCTAACAGAGTTTAATTGATGGAGTACCAACTAACTTATGTGTTTTCTGCCTCTAAGACAATCATAGGCTACAGGTTCTAATGACATCATTATCATAAAGTTATTGTGTAGTACCTTGCATTTATCTAATGGCAGGCATCTAAGAAAAGAGGTACATTTTAAAAGTCATGTCTGGTAGTCGATATTATTATACTCATTTGAAAGATAGCAGAAGAGAGGTTCCAAGAGATCAAGCCACATGTGTGACATCTGAGAAGTCATTGCCAGAGATTGAGTTCTCAAGGCTTAATTTTGTACTCTATGCACTCCTGTCACTCAGTTCTGGCCCATCAAGGATTTACTATAAGCAGAACTAAAAACAGCAGGACCTCCTTCACTAGTGATGTATCAAAGAGATAAAGTCCAATCACTTGAAAGAATGGATTGAGGCTGATTACATCAGAAGGACATGAGCCAGATGACTTAAAAAGATTTTTTGTCTATGCCTAAAATGATTATTGAATTACAAATAGCATGTAATTAATTTACCTGTTTTGAATATAGCACCATTTTATGACTAGCTGATAAATGTTTTCATTGGATGAACAAAACAAATAATGTCAATTGTGTCTAATTAGCAACTTTCCATTATCCTTTTATACATTGAAGCACTCCATACACACATACACACACACACACACACACACACACACACACACACGTACAAACATCTGTTGTTATTTTTCTGGATGAAACTTTTTTAAGATACCCAAAAATGCAGAGAACATGACATTTATTTGATTGCAACAAATATTAAACCTATATTAACATCTTGCCACATTCGCTTCATAGCACTTTTTTTTTTCTTTTGTGGTACTGGGAATTGAACCCAGGGGCATTCTACCTCCAAGCTATACCCCCAGCCCTATTTTTTTATTCTTTATTTTGAAACAGGGTCTCCCTAAATTGTGGAGTACCTTACTAGGTAGCTGAGACTGGCCACAAACCCACATCCTCTGATCTCAGCCTCCCAAATGCTGGGATTGCAAGCATGCACCACCACACCCAGCTTAGCACTTAGTTTTTAAAGAAAAAAAATGTTAAAGAACTGGGTTATGTACTACCCTTATTTCCTCCCTAGAGTTACCATTATCTTGAAGTTGGATTTTATTTATATCATTCCATATATGTTTTTATAATTTTACTGTATATGTAAGGATCCATCACTAAAAACTACTAAAATGGCCTTTGCCCCTAAAGTTTGCTTAAATGGTATACGTGTTTTGGAAATTGTTTTTTTTTTTTAAATCAGCTTTGTTTTTGAGATTTTTTTCATGTTGGTACATAGACAGTTTATTGCTGTGTAATATCTCATTGTGAATAAACAACAGAAGGACACTGAAAATATCTCATTTATCCTCCCATGAACAACAGGGCTTCAGTGAACTTCCTTATGCCTATTTCCTGGTAAATACACACAAGAGTTTCTCCAGAATAGATACCTGGAAGGAGAATTGGGGTTTCATCTGCAAATTAATATGTCCAGAGACATAGAGCTATTTCTGTTTCCCCATATCCTCATCTACTCACCAAGTATTCTTGGTGTTGTCGAACTAATTAATTTTTTCCAGTTTTATGTGTGTGAAATAGAATCTTGTGGTTTCAATTTATAATGTCCTGAGTTACTGGTGGGGCTGAGTATCTTTTCATAGTCATTGGTCATTAGGCTTTTATTTCCTCTGTTAATTGTCTCATTTCATCCTTTTGTTATTTTTCTTTTGAACACTTCATAATTTTCTAATTTACTTGTAGGAATTCTTTACATATTCTGAATATCAATTCTTTGTGAATTATATACTTTGAAAACATCCAGTTTTAGTTTTGCCTTGTCTTTCACTTTAAAATTTTCTTATATATTTATATCTTCCTTTTATTTCAACTTTCAAAAGAAAATAAATTATAGAAAACTTAGGTTCATGCCTTGTTAATAGACAAAGTCAGATATATTTTGGAACTACAATTTTTTTCCTTTTCCATTATAACTTCCAGCCTAAATTCTTTTTTTTTTGTTTTTGTTTTTTGTTTTTTTGTTTTGCGGTACTAGGGATTGAACTCAGGGGTCTTCTACCTCCGAGCCAACTCCCAGCCCTATTTTTTATTCTTTATTTTGAAACTGGGTCTCACTAAGTTGCAAGTGCCTCACTAGGTAGCTGAGGCTGGCCGTGAACCCGGATCCTCCGGTCTCAGCCTCCCGAATGCTGGGACTTCCAGCCTAAATTCTAAAAAAAAAAAATCACCACATCTCCATGATTATAGAGACCAATAAGATTTATCTGGAATCATACTGATATGGTACACATTTCCTTTGCTCTTAGTCTTCTTACAGCTTCAGCACAAAACTAATTGCTTATGCATTTACCAGGTCTGTCTGCCCGGTTGAGGATCACTTTTCCCAATCTAGTCAGAAAACTGTTCTTCACAAGTTTGATGAGCTGGTATGTCTGGGGGAAATGATTTAAGTTTCTCTGCTCATGGTTAATCCTGTTTTATTTCATTTTTTTAAGTATGAGTAATGTATTTTCTGTTTCTGAATAAGATTAGGGAGTATACTTTTTCTAATACACATCTGTAAAATAAAAACATTTGGCAATACAATTTTGGTTTTTCCACCTAACTAGGCAGCAATGACCATCCATCTGTGCAATGTTGGAGAACTCTATCTTTTTTTCTGTCTCACCTATAATTAAATGGTGCTGCATTTAAAATAGTTTTTCCAATAGGTATGGTGGCACATTCTTGTATTCCCTGTACTTGGGAGTTTGGGGCTGGAGGATCACAGGTTCGAAGCCAGCCTCAGTAACTTAGTGAGACCCTGTTTCATAATAAAAAATAAAACAGGGCTGGGGGTATAGCTCAAAAGTAGAATGCCCCTGGGTTCAATTCCTAGTACTACAAAAAATAAAATAAAACAATTTTTTCCATTGTAAACTTTGTTATGAGTTTCAGTAATACTTGTTTATCAACTTACAGGCTCAGTAGACATTTTAGCTACGGTGGACACCATGTCGCATTCACTCAAATGTCATTGTTAATATTTCATGTATGAATAGTAATATGTTTAGAGGCAGCATACTTATATGGTTTGATCATAACCCATTTTACACTTTACTGATTTTTACCAAGCAGAAAACATTTCTGCCTTTGTTTCATATACTGATGGAGCCATATTCACCTCTTTAGACATAATAATTGAGTTAAAGTGAAGAAAGTTGTTTTTAAAACTATAAAGTAAAACTCTGTGTTGTCAAACCAGTTGATCAGGGAATGATAGGAAAAATAAGTTCTGTGTGCCATGTTTGTATGGAAAAATAGGACTCTAGATTATAACAGCTTTATCAGGTAAGAAGCCAAGGAATATAATCCAATTGACATCACAAGTTATGGGATTAACAAACTCGAATCATAGAGTAAGAATTGAAATCCAGCTAGGACCCAAAACAAGTACTGTGAGAATGACAGAGTTAAGAACCAAATGCAGAAAGTTGAAGCAATAGGAAGAAAGCAAAGATCAAGTACTAGCAAATGAGGAGACAGAGTGAAGGCTCTTTGTTTTCTTAAGCAAGATATTTCATTTCTCAGAACCCCCATTTGATCATTTACAAATGTAAGGATTTGATTATTATCAAGGGCTTGTCCAGCTTTGACATGTTTTTGTTATAATTCTAAGACGCAAGACAACACAGATGACTAATGTTAACAGCAGATACCAGAAACTGTATACTTTTATGAGGGAAAACACCAACATTCAGGCAAATAAGACCCTGCTATAGAATATTTAGGTGGCTCCAAAGCAGTTTGAATCTTTATAAAAAGTTCCAGGGCTTGAATACACAAGTGCTAGAAAAATACAAAGAAACTATTGCCTTTTAAAGAGAATCAAAACGTTATTAGTTCATAATAAAAAGGGTATAGTGGTAATATTGGTACAGAGTACTAAAAAGAAGTGTGAGAAGGAGGGAAGAAGTAGGAGAAAGAGGAGTAAGGTATAGAGGTCTGAAGTAAAAGTTATTTCTGTTCTGTTTTAGTAATGAGGATTGAAGCTATGCTCCCAGCCCTATTTCATTTTTTATTTGGAAACAGTGTCTCACTAAGTTGACGAGGGCTTCACCGAATTGCTGAGGTTGATTTTGAACCTGTAATCCTCCTGCCTCAGCCTCCCAAGTACTGGGATTACAGGCATTGCCACCATGCCTGGCTGGCTGGAGTAACAGTTTTAAGGAAGCTAGGTGAGACGTTCAGACTAACAACAACAACAAAAATTGTATAGAGCCTGGAAGAAAACAATAGATGACATTTTTATAAGGGGTTGGACTTATGTTTTTGAATAATCACAAATCTATTTATCATCCATGCACATGTACTCTCCTATATACTCGCCTATATAAAGCATTGGTGTAGACATAGGGAGTGATATAACATATTTTCAACAAAAATTCTTAATATCAAGTACTGTTCAACATGTTTTGATATTATGGCATGGCATTGTAATTAAATTTTCACCTAAATATCCCTCAAACCAACAACACTAATCCACATATGATTCACGGAAAATCATTTTTCTTGGCAAAGTCATTGTGAACCTTTTCATAGCCAACACTGTATATTTTAAGCCCAATTTCAGCACTCTCTCAAAAAACTTCCTCTTCTATATGCAATAGCTACACCTCTTTCCTATGTCCTTGAAGCTACTTTTAATGAATGGCTAAGTGAGATGATTCCCCTAAGGAGTGATATTCCAATGGCCATTTCTCATTTGTGGGGCCCCACTTTTGCTGTTATTTCTTTAATAATATTTCCCATTAACTTGAATCATTTATGAAGGTAACTCTGTGCCAACTCTTCATGACCAGACAAACTGAAAACAATTCAGTGACCTCTTAGAAGCTAATGTGGGGAATGTGTCCTATTGTTCCCAGTAGGTTGGAAAATATTAACACTTAGGGTATGAGGTTAATAAAACTAGAGCAGAATGTTGGCATGAATTCATTTATAGAGCAGAAATATATTTTAATATTTTGTTATATATATAAAACATTTATAAATATCAACTAATATATATTTAATGAACATAGCAAGGATTATACAGTCTGATATCTGAACACTATATTTCAAAATTATGATCTGCTCACTGGACAACATTTCACAGATGAAAGGTCAAGTCTAGGAAAACAATTTCTAGAAACATAAGCCCTAAAATTGTATTTTAAAGGCATTTTAACAAATCATATTATTGTATTTATGCATGTTCATCTCTATCCCTTAATTTTAATTGAGGAAATAATATTCACTATTGTTATTTTAGTCAAGACATTAAGTACTTCCTATGTGCTGAGAAGTCTTAAAGGATAGACAAAGGTGTTCAAGGTTAAGAAATGAGGTTGAGCCAGGCATGGTGGCACATGCTTGTAATCCCAGCATTTGGGAGGCTGAAACTGGAGGATCCGGGTTTGCGGCCAGCCTCAGCTACCTAGTGAGGCACTCTGCAACTTAGTGAGACTCTGCTTAAAAATAAAGAATAAAAAATAGGGCTGGGGGTGTAGCTCTGAGGTAGAATGCCCCTGAGTTCAATCCCCAGTACCGCCAAAAAAAAAAAAAGTGCAAAAACCCAGAGACTGGGGAAGGGTTAAATGAGAAATGTGTACATGTATGCCTTTACCAGCTTGTACCTAACAAAGACATATGATCACAATGCACCAATTTAAAAAAAAAAACAGGCTCAAGAGACCATGGAATTGTTGGAAAAACTAAGGATAGTTCAGTTTGTCTAGAAAGAAAGGTTATTGTGGGGAAGTGAGTCTAGAGAAGTAGGCATGGATTACTTTACAGAGGGCCTTCTATGATCATCTGTGGAATTTAGACTTTATTCTGGAAGCACTGGGAATCATGCAAGAGACATGATTTCATTTCCATTTCAGAAAGATAAATTTAGCAGCTGCCTGAAATAAAGATTGAATGAGGGATTGTTAGATCTGGAGACAAGGTAGCTGATTAAGAAGTTATTTTATAGGGGAGCAGACAAGATGGCAATTGAGGGAGACAGCACATCTCAGTTGCTCTGAGGCTTGGAACTCAATCACAGTGAAGATAGCTTCTTGATAAGAAAAGAAAAGCAGTGAAAAATTGAACAAAACAATGAAAAATTGAAACAGGGTAGAATTAAAGCCAAAAGACAGAACAGAGGACAGCAAAGTGCTCCATGCTCCTTACCTGGGGAATGGCGGCGGTCATGGTGGTGCCACCTTGGCCAGGTCATGCCAAGGCTTCTAGCATTATGGCCTCCAGAAACAGCCAGAAAAAAAGTCAGGGACTTGATGTGAAGACAGCGACTGCAGATCATCAGCATTGAAAGCAATCGGCACCTTGCTCCACACTTGACAGAGACCTGACTGCCTGGACTTCTTGGCTAGAACTGCAGCAATGGCGGCTGAGCCTAGCTCTTCCTCTAGAGATCTAGAGTGGTGCTCAACAAGACCATAAGTTAATGAGCTGCCCCAGCAGGAGACTGCCCAGAGTGGCCAAAGGGCTTGTGTGGCAAGTGACAGACTCGCAGGGTCTGAGACTTTGCAGATCACCCCTGTGGAGGTGGGGGTGGGGTCTTCCATGGGACACAGCAGAGGTACAGATCAGCAGACAGACCCCAGGGCCAGTTATGTGGGAGAGGCCTACAGTCCACAGGTTGCAGAACCCTTGTAGGGTCTCTAGAGACCACTGCAGCACACCCAGTCGTGGTGTCTGGAGAGCAATCAGACCAACCCAGCCTTCTCTGTAGAGAACACAGAGACTGTATTTACACTGAGTGTGGTCCCAGCGACACTTGCCACCTGTGTATGTAGAGAAAGACACAGTCCCAGGGTCTTGTGCTTGCACTGGATCTAGTCTCAGCAACACTCACTGTCTGCATAGGCAGAGAGAGACATAGGCCCAGGGTTCTGCACTTGTACTAGGTCTGATCACAGTGACACCCATGGCCTGCACAGGCAGAGACACACACAGGCCCAGGGACTATGGAAAGCACAGATACCTATGCTTACAATGTCTGGCCCCAGCAACACCTGCCACCTACATAGGCAGAGAGACACACAGGGACAGGCCCTATGGAGAGTGCTGAGACCAACACTGGCATTGGGAGAGACACCAGTGGCACTTGGCACCTGCACAGGCAGAAACAGAAACCAGGCCAGGGTCCCAATCACTGAAGGAGACCAATAAGTTGTGCTGCAAACTGACATCATTGCTATAGGTTACTGAGCAAGTGAGAACGCTTAGAACATGTTTGAGGACCTACTATAATAAGTAGACCTTGAATGGCTGAAAGTATCCATGCAGACCCAGGAGAGAGGTAGGTGCCAAGTGTATCAGGTTTTGCTTTTTTTTCTCTTTTTCCTTTTTCATTGCTCATATATTTATATATGAATATGAATATATATATATACACACACATATTTAGTGTCTTTTCCTCTTTGCCATTTTGTTCTTCATGTTTTTTTTTTTAATTATTTTTTACAGCTGCTCTGTACTTGTATATTTATAGGGTTTTTTTGTTTGTTTGTTTGTTTGTTTGCGGTACTGGGGATTGAACTCAGGGGCATTCTACCTCTGAGCTATACCCCCAGCCCTATTTTTTATTCTTTATTTTGATACCGAGTTTCACTAAGTTGCAAAGTGCCTCACTAGGTAGCTGAGGCTGGCCGCGAACCCGGATCCTCCAGTCTCAGCCTCCCAAATGCTGGGATTACAAGCGTGCACCACCACGCCCGGCTTTATAGGGATTTTTTAGTGTTTGTTTATTCTATTCCCCATCCCTTTTGCAAGCTTCTTCTCTCTTTCCTATCTACTCTCTTCTCTCTGTTCCTTTTTTCCTTTGTCTGGTATTAAATCCATTTCATATCACCATACCTAAATACTCTATACTGGCTACTAGAATCCTCCTTTATTTTCACTATCTCTAATCTTTACCATATATTATCTTACTACACTCAAACTCTCATTCTACTTAATTCTACCCTCTACTTATCCCTATTCTTGCATTCATTACTCCAGCTCCTTTCTTCTAACTAACCCTTCACAAATGAATACAACACAACTTGCCCTTATACAAACCAGCTGAATCCTCTAAACCCCTGTTACTGAGATTGGACCAGGTAGGTGAACCACCAGAAAGGACTGCCAGACATTAAGGACAAAGTAATGACAGCTGACAGATGGAACTGCCCAACATTCCACACATTAAATTTAAAAGTGAACACAGCACAAATTGTCCTGCTCACATTTCTGAGTCAACTCCCTATTATGGAGGCAACAGACAGGTTCCTGGACCTTAACATCTGGATCTCATCAACATCATCATTACAGCAGGCAAAAAGAGCTCTAAAATACCTACAACCCAGTACTGACAATCTACAGTGGGATGATATGGGATATCAAAGTTGGTAGTAAACACTGATGAGCACACAACAGAAAGCTGAGAATATACACACAGTAGAAGCTATTTACTTTTAAGGCATATCTAATGGTAAATATCTACCTTGAGAATAAGATACTCTAAAGGGTGAATGATTAGACAGGAAACCTACAGACTAAGAGAAAGCTATCAAAAGCAAAAAAGATATAAACTTAAGAAACCTGAAATCATGAGAAGGAAGAATAACAAAGAAACAATGAGATCCCACAACTCCAAAGTAATAGGACCCACCAACAAACAATTGCAGAGATTGCCAGAGGGACAATTCAGAACTTTAATAGTAGAAATGATACAAGATTTCCAAAAAGAATTCAGAGAGAGCCTGAAAGATCCAAAGGAACAAGTAAATGAAGAATCTGAAATGCTGAACAGGAATCTAAAAGAAGCTCTTAAGGAAGTGAAGGATGCAATATTTGAAATGAAGGCATCAATACAAACTACCAACAGTAGACTAGACCACATGGAAACCAGAATCTCACTCTTAGAAGATGACCACTCCAAAAATGAATGCATAGTATATAATTTAGAAAAAACAATTTGACAGCATGAATTGGACATTGAAGAGATCTGGGCCAATTTTAAAAGAACAAACCTAAGAAAAATAGACATAGAAGAGGAAATAGAAGCTGGAACCAAAGGAATCAACCACCTTTTCAGAGAAGTAAAATCAGAAAATTTTCCATACATAGAAAAAGAGGTTGAAACATAGGTATAGGAAACATAGAACCCCAATTAGACAAGACAAAAGGTTCACCAAGACACATATTAACCAAATTGACTAATGTAAAGATCAAGGAGAGAATCCTAAAGGCAATGAGAGTAAAAGACCAAGTGAAATTCAGAGGCAAACCAGTAAGAATCTTTCCAGACTTCTCAAATCCAATCATAAAAGCCCGGAGGGTCTGGAGCAAAATATTCCAAAATCTGAAAGAAAACAAATTCCATATTATACTACTCTACCCATAAAAGATATCTTTCAAATTTGACAGGGAGATAAAAATCTTTCAGGACAAACAGAAGATGAAAGAATTCATGTTTTCCAAACTAGCACTAGAGAAAATACTCAAAAAGATTAATTACGAAGAATAATTATTAAATAAATGCCAGAACCAGAGAAACAATGATTTCTGTCAAACAAGCAACTAAGAAAAGAAAAAATACTACCTCTAAAAGAAGTCAAAACTCACAATGTTAGGAGGTAAAAGTCATCTCTCAATAATCACAGTGAATATAAATGGCTTCAACCCCCCAATAAAAAAAACACAACTTGGCAAAATGGATTATAAACCAGAATCCATCTATATGCTTCCTACAATAAATGCATCTTACAAGTAAAGATATTCACAAACTAAAAGTGAAGGGATGGAGAAAGATAATCCATACTAATGAAACTCAAACATAAGTGGGAGTAACAACTATGATATCAGACAAATTTAACTTCAAGCCTAAACTTGAATCAACCCAAGTTACTAAAATAAGATATGAAAAAGGTGATATTGCAACTGACAGTATGGAAATATAGAGAATTATCAGAAAACATATTGAAAAACTATAATCTAACAAAATGGAAAACCTAGAAGAAATTAACAAATTTCTAGACACATACAATTTTCCTAAATTGAGTCAAGAAGATATAGAAAATTTAAACTTACCAATAGGAATCAAAGAGATTGAAGCAGCAATAAAGAGCCAACCATCAAACAAAAGCCTAGGACTAGATAGTTTCCCAGGTGGATTTTATAAAACCTTTATAGAAGAGTTAATCCCAGTACTCCTCAATCTATTCCATGAAACAGAAATAGCACTCTCCTAAATACATTCTATGAAGTCAACATCAACATTAAATACCAAAACCAAATAAAGACAGCTCAAGAAAAGAAAACCAAAGTCCTATGTCATTGATGAACTTAGATGCACAACTGCTAAACAAAATACTAGCAACCCACATTCAAAACCACATTAAGAAAATTATACACCATGACCAAGTTGGATTCATCCCAGGGATGCAATGCTGGTTCAACATATTAAAAACAATCTATGTAATTCACCACATACACATAACTAAAGCCAAAATCACATGATTCTTTCCACAGACACTGAAAAACATTAAGAGTTTAAAGAGTGATGTGTACATGTATGTCTCTACTACCCTGTACCACATTAAGATGTATGATTACAATACACTAATATTTTTTAAAAAAAGAAGTTATTTAATTGGTTCAAAGTAAAAATAGTTTTGGTCTAACATTGTGGAAGCTGAAACAAGATGATGAATAAAGGCAATATGGGCTTGGAAAATTTCCAGAAATAACCCATTTAATTATTATTAGTAAATAATTCCTGCAATATAATTTACTATCTCTGTGGCTTTTGGCTACTTGGTAACTTTCTGGAGCCAGCAGTGATGTGGCAGAGTGCCTGGTGTAAGTGTTCAATAAATGGTTAATATGATTATACTATTTGTATGGCATGTACAGTACCTGGTGAACGGTTATAGCAGGGGTTTAGAGAAAACATAATCTATAGTGACTCCCATTTTTTCCCTTCATATAAAATTATCAATGGCAGTCAAAACCCCTGAGAAGTTGAAAAATGGCAGAAATGGTTGTTCTTTATAATCAGCAAAAAAGTGTCCGATCTCCTTTGAACACTTATTTTTGGGGATATGGTTTTAAGATAGGAACAATGGCTGTAACTGTATGGTGAGTGACCAGGGTTAAAACAAAAGCTAAGCAAGAATGAAGAGACAGGTCTAAGGATGTAGTAAAAAGAGTATGTGCCTAGCATGCACAAAGGCATAGCATCACAAAAAATGGATGACATATCTGGAGGTATTGAGTTATTCTTAATAATATTTTTTGTGGTACTGAAGATTGAGCTTGGGGGCATTCTATCTCTGAGCTATACCACCAGCCCTATTTTTATTTTTATTTTTATTTTTATTTTGAATCAGGGTCTCACTAGGTTGATGAATGTCCTACTACTTGCTGAAGCTGTCCTTGAACTTGTGGTCTTCTTGTCTCAACCTCCCAAGTACTGGGATTACAAGTGTGTGCCACCACACCTGGCTCTATTCTTTATAATTTTAACTGAAAACTAATGCAAGGTTTCAAGAATGTAAGTGGTGTGAAAAATGTGAGAAATATTGTGAGTCATGAAATCATAGGATGACCAGCAGAGTCTACCTGGTTCTATTGCTAACACTCTATCTCAGGGATCTGCTAAGAACATAAGCACTGCTGCACAAAAGCTACCTTGCAGCTTTCAACATGTTTTTCTTCTTGGAAAGTGTGGTGGTGACATTCTATGAAATGTTCCTCCAGACCCAGAGGAATAATTTGATAACCAGTTATAGATTTGTCATTAAAAAATGTTGGTAGACACCTCTTGAGCTGATTTGCCCTATGTGTAGAAGTTCGAGTATCTCTTTTATAAACACACTAACTTTATCTATAACATGTATCTATCTTTTAGCTGTTCATTCTTGCTAATTTCCACCTGTCATTATAGGACATTTAATTGTCATTGAACTTTCCATCAGCCCTTCTACCAACTATCTGCCAGACACTTCTAAGAGCTTTACAGCCAGGCATGGTGGTGTACACCATGTCCCCAGCACTTGGGAGGTGGAGACAGGATTGAGGCCAATCCCAACAATTTATCAAGACCCTCAGCAATTTAGGGAGACCCTGTTTCAAAGTAAAAAGATAAAAAGGTCTGGAGGTGTAGCTCATGGTAGAATACTCCTGGGTTCATTTGTTAGTATCCCCCTCCAATAAAGAGCTTTGCCTATGTGAACTATATATAAGGATTATACTTCCTTACACGAGATAGGTAGTATTATCATTTCCATTTTATAAAAGAGGAAACCAAAGCTAGAAGGCATAGGTAGTTTGTCCCAAGTAACACAGCTAATAAATTGCTGAGCCTGTATTCAAACATGGGCAGTGGAAATCTAACTCCAAAGCCTAGGCTCATAACCACCTTAGTGTACTAATAAATTCCTTTGAAGGCTAAGAAATTGACACTATATTGACATTACACAGCATTGGTCTATTCAAGTATAATATGATTCCACAAACAATATTTATTTCTCTCATTTTGCCTCTGCTAAAATCTTCATCCACGCAATTTCTGTTTTGACAATTGCCTTAAGATGTTTTCATCTAATTTTAAGTTTGTTATTATGAATATTCACCCAGGGCAAAAGATAAGTAAATAAATGTCCTCCCTCACTTCTTGGATCTTGAGGGGCTATGGGATGTGATAAAGCAAAACACTGTTAAAAATTCATAGTAGAAACTTGTGTTGTATATTATGCATGGCAACTAAACTTTTTAGTGTCTTGGCAAAGCCTTGGAGCAGCAACAAGGTACCTTAGAGCACAGAAAGTATATTTGAAATGGTAATGAGAAGTGAGCAGTGTGACAAAGTGATAGTCAGTGATATATTTCTCTGAGACAAACATATATTTGGAGAGGTGGAAAGTCATTGACTGCTGCCATACTATGACCTATTTTAATGCTTCCTTCTTCTCCACACACACTATGTTCAGATGACTTCACAGAGGGTATGATTTTAATAGTACAATAAATGCCCATTCATTTGATGTCTGTTGTGACTGACATGTTACCTTCTTACTTCTCAGGATGGCAACATTGAGTTTCTTTGTTTTAAAACAGCAGTTGATTCAAGATGAAAGCATTCCAAAGTTTAGCATCCTTGGAATACTATTTGGTTAAAGAAAATCCCAAAGTTTTTCATCATCCCTTAACAGACTGTAAACCTGCCTTTTCTCTGGATTGTGGGAAAAACAGTGAGTGAAATTCATTACATAACACATTTTTCTTGGTACAAAGTTTGTTAAAGACTCAGCCTTCTGTGTGCTGATAAATAAAATATGATAATGAAAAAGAAGACACTTCCAAAATTGCAAGAATCATTGAATACTCATTGCACATATACATACTTCAGTGTAGCTTCTGGGATAGTAGTACAACAAGCTCACTTAAGTCAGTTGAAACTTCCAGATGCTCTAGGTTTTCTTCAAAACTTTCTTTTTTTTTTTTTTTTGAGGTACTAGGGATGGAACCTGGGGGCATTCTACCTCCGAGCTACACCCCCAATTTTATTGTTTTTTTTGAAGGGGCTTCACTAAACTGCTGAGGTTGGCCACGAACCTGTGATCCTCCTGATTCAGCCTCCCAAGTACTAGGATTACAAGCATGGGCCATCATGACCGGCTTTCTTCAAAACTTCAAGTAAGACATTAGAAGAGAGACGATGTCTAAGGAAGTTCTCCAGTCTCAGACCCGAAGAAGAAATTTAGGCAAGCAGAGTAGGATGGCTGCATTGAATTGTGAAACAAAATAAACAGTCTCCAGAGATAGAACACTCAGGAGATAGAGAATAAAGTTGTGAGAATGACTTTTTGGAAACAAGTCAATGTTTTCCTCATTTTTTGCTTTAAAAATCATGTTAATAGTAACCAAGCATGGTGGCACGTACTTGTCACCCCAGTACTTGGGAGCTCCTTCAACTTTGGTCAGAGGGACTTATCAATATATAGGCTTAGGGAACCTAGCAGAGGATAAGTGCTATGCAAGACCATACTCAGTTCTGCATTTCTAGCCCCAGACATTCCCCATTACTAATTTGATCTTTCTCCTATACTCCATGTCCAATTAGATAATGAAAAAACTCCCCTGGGAGTTATTATAATTCTCATATTCACTTTCAGTTTATGCTCAGCCAGGACCACCTAACTAAACAGATATCTCAAGTACCACAGATAATTCTATACTTGAGATACTAGAGCTGGATATTTTTTCACAGGGTTTATGTGCTATCTGTAGACATGCTAGGAATAAATATTTAAGAAGCTATTTAGTGTTTTATATTTTAGAGGTGGGATAGAGATAGAGTTTGTTATGAATATAGCCCACATGTTATAACATAATTAAGAAACAGCTACCAGCTGGGTGTGGTGGTTCACACCTGCAAGCCCAGTCTTTGGAAGGCTTAGAGAGGAGGATTACACTTGACAAGACTCTCAGCAACCTAGAAAAGCCCTATTTGAAAACAAAAAATAAAAAGGGTTGGGGATGCAATTTGGAGATAGATCATATCTAGGTTCAATCCCCAGTACCAACAAAAAAAAAAAAAGAAAGAAAGAAGAAAATGAACTTCTACCAACATCTACCATGTAACTATGAGCCCCAACAGTCTTTAAATTTACATAGTGAGAACCCTTATAGTAAACAATATATATGTCCAAACAAAGGTATTTTATCTTTCTTTTGAATACCTCACCAACCAGCTTGTGTGTGTTACCTTGGTTGCTTTTAAAGTAGAGGCCACTACTCTTGTATATTAGGCCCTCAAGACTAGGAATATGGGTGGTTTGAAGAATGTAATATCTTAGAGGACACTATGTCCCATGTGTATCTGTCCATCATCTGGCATGTGTGTGCTCTCAGTGAATATTAAACAATAAGGTATGACCTTCTACCCATAAGAGATGATTCCTTGTTTTGAGATGATGTGCCCTGGGAATAAATAATGCTTCCTTCATTTTCCATGGCTGTCAAACTGGCATCTTTCATCAGTACTAAATTCCCTTTTAAGTAGTCAAATGCCTTACACAGTTTTAGCAAGAAATCCCTCAGCACCTCTATTTTTCAAAAGAAAACAACTTTTTTTTAGATACATCTTGCAGAAAACCATTTCCCAAATAATATTTTAAAATGTGATATCATATTTAGAGGGAAAGAAATAAGCCCTTGAATCATAGTGCCAGTTTCATGTTTTATTTAATGTTGCAAAGGTGATTATTTTTTTCCATAATCTTCTTCTGGTTGTTAGCCCAGGAGGGAAGCTGCATAGCTTCTTTTTTAAATAAAAGAGAAAGGAGACTTTCTTGAAGCCATTTTTAGAGAATCTGTACATATGTGTGTGGGGGGGGGAGTATGGGTGCAATCCTCAGAACAGAAATTTTCCATCTACTACTCTTATAATCATGAAAAAATTGAGTTCTATCACTTGCTAATTGAAGCCCTGGAAATACTCTAAACATCAATTGTGTTTCCAAACAACATGTAAATATGGTAATATGTTTCAAACTATCAAACACTTACACCTATGGCACATTTCATACCTCTTTCTTTCCTTTTTTTTATTTTGAAGTCTATATTGATTTAATAAGGAGAGGTATAAGTACATAAAGAATGAGTTAGTTCTTTACCTTTGGCCTCGGTAATAATCATTCTTCACCATTTTTGGTTTATTCAAATGTATACAGTCCCAAAAAGAATAGTTGATTTGAAAATGGTCTAACTGGCACAAGCTGCTCTTGCTGTCACACTGAAGTCCTGCTGACAAAGCTAAGGTTGGCAGAGAAACAATAAAAGTAACTGATAAATGTCAGGAGTGAGTTATAGTAAAACATACTGTTTGTTTAATGTAGATAAAAGGGCAGGCAGAAAGTACATCAAATTCTTTTTATAGAGAGTTCTTGTCTCATAAATTGAAAATTGTCACCAAAAATTATATTTATGTCCTATTTAGTTGTGGCTAAGACAATGCAATATAGTAAGAAGAGTAGGAGTATAGCATATAGTACACACTGTTACCATTCTATGAAAGCTCTTTACAGATCTGAGAGTTGTGAAAAATGTGTTTCAGAAAGATGATATTCTAATATATTCTATATCCATTATAAATACTCAGGTATTAATATTAGAGCAGAAGAAGATCTGTGGTATTCCAGAAAACTCTAGGGTGAGACAACTCCAATTGCAATAAAAACATTATTGGAACAATGTGTATAAATAGTTGTTAATCAAAGCCTATTTTAAAGTGATCTTATTACATTTAATTTCAAAATCTGTTACATTCCTTTCTGATAATTCTTAAGTTGACTATGACTCCTAATATTTTATCCTACAATTTAATTCCCTATATTCTTTATATCATCTGATGATACTAGTACTGGGGTCTTTCATATTTTCAGGGTAGCCTTATGTTAAAGTGTACAGATTTAAAGGCTTGACCTACAATATGATAAATAATTTATCTTGATTTTGCTTCCTCTTTAAGTCTGTGATAAATATATTAACTTTTTATTGAATATATTTATTTTTATTTTTTATTGGTGCATTGTAATCATACATCTTTGTTAGATACAAGCTGGTAAAGGCATATATGGACATATTTCTCATTTAACCCTTCCCCAATTCCCCCCTCACTTCCTCCCCCACCCTCCTTCTCAAGGTCAGTTTAGTTACTTACTTTGATGTGTTTGTGAAAGTACATCATATGCATTAGGGTGTCCCCTCTCCCCACCTCCCCATCACCTTCAGTTACATCACCAACTTTACTAATCTAAGGTTTCTCCTTTGTCTCGAGTAGTCCAACTTATGACCCACTTTCTCCCTAGCTTCTACATATTAGGGAGAGGATCGATTTTTTACTTTTTGTGATTGACTAATCTCACTTAGCATAATGTTTTCAAGTTCTATCCACTTCCCTGAAAATGACATGATTTTGTTCTTCTTTAATTTTATTTTATTTTATTTTTTTTTTTTTTTTTTGCGGTACTGGGGATGGAACTCAGGGGATTCTACCTCCGAGCTATACCCCCAGCCCTTTTTTTT
>PVLC010012941.1:8271-43075 GCA_004027655.1 Graphiurus murinus
TGCACGCTTGTAATCCCAGCATTCGGGAGGCTGAGACCGGAGGATCCGGGTTCGAGGCCAGCCTCAGCTACCTAGTGAGGCACTCCGCAACTTAGTGAGACTCGGTTTCAAAATAAAGAATAAAAAATAGGGCTGGGGGTGTAGCTCGGAGGTAGAATGCCCCTGAGTTCAATCCCCAGTACCGCAAAAAAAAAAAAAATAAAAATAAAAAAAATAAAAAAAAAAATAAAAACAAGATACGATTAGCTAACAGGAGCTCTTCTGTAGTTTGTGCTTCCCTTCACTGGGATCCCATGTGCCTCCATTTCCTACTAATCTCATATCTTTCTATTCTGCACTCTTAATCTTCTCTCATCTGTTTACACAGTGATCAAGCCAACTGATATCTATTTAGTGTCCTGTAGGGACTTTTTGTGGGAGGTGCTGGATCTATAATCATAAAATAAAACAAAATAAATAAACTTAGTTCCTGAACTTAGAAAGCCTATGATCTCATGGTCAGACAGATATTAAATAGACATTGTAAAATATCTGTGTGTGGTGGCATACGCCTGTAATCCCAGTACTTGGGAGGCTGAGACAGGAGGATCACAAGCCTTACCTCAGCAACTTAGCAAGACCCTGTTTCAATATGAAAAATAAAAAGGGCTAAGGGTGTAGCTTCAAGGTAGAATGCCCCTGGGTTCAGTTCCTAGCATCACACACACACACACAAAAATAATAATAAATTTTTTAAAATAAAGATATCCAGATTGGAAAGGAAAAAGCAAAACTGTATTCATAGATAGCATGATTGTCTATGAGAAAATGGAATCTATCCAAAAAAAGCCTACTAGAAGAAATAATTGAGATCAGCAAGGTTGTAAGACATAAAATCAATACACAAAAATTATCTTATTAACAGCAAACAAAACCGGGCGTGGTGGCGCACGCTTGTAATCCCAGTATTTGGGAGGCTGAGACCGGAGGATCCAGGTTTGCAGCCAGCCTCAGCTACCTAGTGAGGCATTCCGCAACTTAGTGAGACCCTGTTTCAAAAACAAAGAATAAAAAATGGGACTGGGGGTGTAGCTCGGAGGTAGAATGCCCCTGAGTTCAATCCCCACTACCAAAAAAAAAAAAAAAAAAAAAAAAAAAAAAAAAAAAAAAAAAAAAAAAAAAAAAAAAAAAAAAGAACAGCAAACAATTGGAAATTAAAACTAAAATACAGTGCTACTTATGGGGTAAAAATGTACAAAATATTTAAGGACAAATCAGACAAAAGATGTGCGAAATCTATATAATAAAATATACAAAACATTATTGAGAGAAATCAAAGATCTCAGTAGATGGAGAGATACAGTCAGCCCTCCATATCTGGGCTCCATACTTGGGTATTCTGTATTGGCAGATTCAACTAGCCACAGAGCGAAAATATTTGGGAAAAATGTGCTTGTAACTCATCGTGTATGGACATTTTTTTTTTGGCATGATTCCCTAAACAATACAGTATAACAACTATTTACATAGCACTTAAATTGTATTAATTAAGTAACCTAGAGATGATTTAAACTATACAGAAGGACGTATGTAGGTTATATGCAAGTACTATCCTGTTTTATATAAGGGGATTGAACATCTGCAGATTTTGGTATCTGAGTAGGGGTCTGGATCAACCTTCTACAGATCCTGAGGAACAACTATATTATATTTTTATGTTCTGAATCAAAGTTGTTAAACATGAAATTTTCATCTAAACTGATTCTATAGAATCAATACAATTCCAATAAAAATCTTAGCAGGCTTTTTTTTTAGGGGGGGTAGGAGGGAGAAATTGACATGCTGATTGTATAAAAAAACTTGTATAGAAAGCCAAGTGTGGTGGCACACACTTGTAATCCCCGTACTTGGGAGGCTGAGGCTGGAGGATCTGGGTTTGCAGCCAGCCTCACCTACTTAGTGAGGCCCTCCCCGATTTAGTGAGACCCTGTTTCAAAACAAAGAATAAAAAATAGGGCTGGGGGTATAGCTCGGAGGTAAAATGCCCCCTGGATTCAATCCCCAGTACTGAAAAAACAAACAAACAAACAAAAAAACTTGTATAGAAATTTAAAGGACCCAGAACTGCCAAAACAACTTTGAAGAAAAAATGCCGCAGAAGATTTAATACTACCTGATTTCAAGATTTATTATAAAGCTATAGAAACCAAGACAATGTGATATAGGAGTCAAATAGATCAATGAAACAGAAAGAGTCCAGAAATGGAATCACAGCTAATTGTGTGTGTGCGTGTATGACTGGGGATTGAACCCAAGGGCATTCTACCTCAGAGTTACATCCATAGCCCTAATTTATTTTTATTTTGAAACAGGGTCTCAAGTGTTGATGAAAGTCTATTTGCTGAGACTGTTCTCAAACCTGTGATCCTCCTGTCTCAGCCTCCCAAGTACTAGGATTACAAATATGCGTCACCATGCCTGGTCCAGCTCATTTTTTTTTTTTTTTTTTTTTTTTTTTTCGGTACTGGGGATTGAACTCAGGGGCATTCTACCTCCGGGCTACACCCCCAGCCCTATTTTTTATTCTTTATTTTGAAACCGGGTCTCACTAAGTTGCGGAGTGCCTCACTAGGTAGCTGAGGCTGGCTGCGAACCTGGATCCTCCTGTCTCAGCCTCCCAAATGCTGGGATTACAAGCGTCCACCACCATGCCTGGCTCAGCTCATCCCTTGATTGATGGCAGGCTACCCAGAATTTCCTTTGGGTTCCAGCAACTCCTCATCCATTACAACCTACGATGATAACAAGCCCCCAGTTACTGCTTGTCATTCCCCACACCTATAACCTTTCCTTGAATTTTCCTGTTTTCAAGGTGCTTTCCCCTAATACATAAGCAGACCTCTTGCACGCTATGTGAGATGGATAGAAGGGCCAAGTGTGTTCTTAATAGCTCTGTTGACAATCACCAAAACATGGAAACAATCTAAATGCCCATCAACAGTTAAAACAGATGAATGAACTGTGGTTTACTCACAAAATGGAACAGCATGCAGCAGTCAAAATGACCTACAACGTTATGCATTATGCAATATTATGGCAAGGAAAAGTTTAGCAAAAAAATGTTAATTGATAAAAGGAATCTCCAGAAGATAACACACATGTCGTAGCATAGTTCACTTTCTACAATGTAAAGAACTCATCTTAAAAAATGTAATATGCAAGCCGTGGTGGTGCACACTTCTAATCCCAGTACTTGGGAGGCTGAAATAGGAGGATCTGGGTTCACGACCAGCCTCAGCTGCTTAGTGAGGCCCTCCACAACTTAGTGAGACCTTGTTTCAAAATAAAGAATAAAAAATAGGGCTGGGGGTGTAGCTTGGAGGTAGAATGCCCCTGGGTTCAAGCCCCAGTACCACACACACACACACACAAAAATATGCAGGAATACACAGATGAAATAAAATTACATAAAATAGAAAGTGAGGAAACAACTGATTCAGGATTATAGTTATCTTGGTACCTGCTAGCAGTGATGGATGTCTCATGGGTAAAGGTTTGATTGGATATAGATTATTACACTCTTAATTTGCTTTTTTATTTTTTATTTTTTTTGGTATTGGGGATTGAACCCAGGAGCATTCTACTTCCAAGCTATATCCCAGGTTGTCCCCTTCCCCTCCCCCTCATTTTTTTAAAGTTTTGAAACAGGGTTTCACTAACTTGCTGAGGCTGGCCTCAAACTAGAGATCCTCCAGTCTCAGCCTTCCAAGTACTGGGATTACAGGTGTGTGCCACTGTGCCTGGCTGATCCTAATTTCTGTGGGAGAAGTGGGTTTTTATGGGTATTCATTACTAAAAGTAACTAAAACAGGAGGGGAATACATGGATTGATGATAAGCATCATGATTAATTTTGTATACTTGAGGTTCAACTTTAAATGGGGTGGGGGACTTATACTGGAGCTGTAGAAAACTAAAAGGAAAGCCCCAACTTAGCCTGAGGAGCCAGGGGGGTCTCTCTGGACCATCGCTGAGGGCTAAAGTAGTGAAGTGAAAGGGGGTTGAGGATGGGTGGGGAAAACATTGCTGGCAGAGGAGATAGCCTGAACGGAAACAGAGGTGAGAAAAGGCTTTATGTTTAAAAAAAAGTACTGCAAAGCTTTCTTGACCAGTATAGTTTTCTGTGGATGTTGCTAACAAATTACCACAAGCTTGGTGGCAATGTTAGGGCAGCACGCCCCTGGAGGAGTCAGGGGAGAATCTGCTCCTTGCTTCTTCCAGCTTTCGGTGGCTGGCTGCTGGCATTTCTTTTGGCTTGCAGTCACCTGACACCACTGCCTTCTCTCTTCTGCACAGAACCTCCCTCTGCTTCCCTTTTATAAGGTGTCAAGTGATGTTGCATTTAGAATATGAAAGGGATGATTCAGGATAATCTTCCATGTCAGTATTCTCAATGATGACTAAAAGGAAACCCCTTTTGTTTTGCCATGTAATGTAAGTCACAGGATCTAGGGACTAGGACAAAGCTTTTGGGGGGTCATTTTTAAGCCTACCACAAAGGTTATGGGCAAAATACAAACTGTAAAGAGACTATTCCCTACTGCTTCCCTAGCATCACCATGTTACTTAAAAATCCAGATGTTCCCAATTGTGCTCAACTCATACCTGAAATTGGTAACTCTTCTCTATTACTGTTAATGCTCTTACCAACCTCAGGAGCCTACCTCTTTACAACTCTGGAATTACCTTTAACTCCACAGTAGGCCTTACTAAGCTTTCCAAGCAATGCTTCTGATTTCTTCCTTTCTGGCTCTCCCGCTTCCAGCCTTACTTTTCTAGACCATTCAAGAAAAGCACTCAAATCCATTTGGTCAAAAGCCGGACGTGGTGGCGCACGCTTGTAATCCCAGCATTCGGAGGCTGAGATCGGAGGATCCGGGTTCGAGGCCAGCC
This sequence comes from Graphiurus murinus, assembly GCA_004027655.1. NCBI lineage: Eukaryota > Metazoa > Chordata > Mammalia > Rodentia > Gliridae > Graphiurus > Graphiurus murinus. The sequence continues at coordinate 13,203 of PVLC010012941.1, forward strand.
TTACCTACCTAGTGAGGCACTCCGCAACTTAGTGAGACTCGGTTTCAAAATAAAGAATAAAAAATAGGGCTGGGGGTGTAGCCCGGAGGTAGAATGCCCGAGTTCAATCCCCAGTACCGAAAAAAAAAAAAAAAAAAATCCATTTGGTCATGCATGTGTATCCAAGGACTCAGGAACTCCTTTTCAACTTCCATTTTCTGTAAGCAGCAGATTCCGAGTAAGACATTTGGAGACCGCAAGCATCAAAAGTAGTCTTCATGTCTGTATTTTATATATCTTTATTGTTAAGAATTGCATTCCACTATCAATGAGACCCACTCAAGAAGAGTGTATATATATATATATATATATATATATATATATATTTTGGTACTGGGGACTGAACGCAGAGGCATTCTACCTTCTAGCTACACACCCAGCCCAATTTTACTTATTTGGAAACAGGGTCTCGCTAGGTTGACAAAAGTCTCGCTACTTGCTGAGGCTGTACTTAAACCTGCGATCCTCCTGTCTCAGCCTTCTAAGTACTGAGATTACAAGCTTGTGCCACCACGCCTGGCTTTCAAGAATAGTTTTAACAAGGTAGTTTACTTCTGTTTCACATAACAAGTCCAAATGTAGTTAAGGGCTGGAAGAGCAATCTCCTAGTTACCAGGAGCAAGGCTCCTTTTTCTTTCATGAATTAGGGCATGAGTTCTATCACCACCTCATGGTCCAAGATGGCTTCAGGAGTCCCAACCATTACAATGTATACATGCACCTCTCCCCCCTCCCACACCCCACGGTGGGTAAAAGAAAGCACAGAAGGCAAAAAGTACTCTCACCTTTCCCTTTCCAAAGAGCTTTCCTAGAAATTGTGAACTTACCCCTTTTGTATCTCATTGGTTAGCACTTAAATCACACGGCCACAATTTTCTACAGTGAAAGCAAGACAAATCAGGTAGCCAGTTGGTAATCTTTTCAATGTCCTAATATAAAGTGCGTTTATATCCAGCATGGGGCAAAGTTTTGTTTATGTGCGTGTGTGTGTATTATTTGTGTGGTAGGGGTATGGTGGAACCAGGTACAGAGTCTAAAACCAGCTTAATCCTACAGTACTACATACTTATAGGGATTCCTGACAGAAATAGCTAAAAACAAAAGGCATAGTCAGAGCACAACTCCCCCTCCTAGAGAGTCAGTTGTCCATTTTGACCTCTTTCCAGAGAATAGTATGGAAAAAGGGAGCAATTTTTCTGTGGAGAAACCTGAAACACTCCATCAGCCAGTGATCAAGGTTGATCAACATCAAAAAATCTTATTTTTTTTTTTTTTTTTGGTACTGGGGATTGAACTCAGGGGCATTCTACCTCCGAGCTATACCCCCAGCCTTATTTTTCATTCTTTATTTTGAAACAGGGTCTCACTAAGTTGTGGAGTGCCTCAGTAGGTAGCTGAGGCTGGCAGCGAACCTGCGATCCTCCCATCTCAGCCTACCAAATGCTGGGATTACAAGCGTGCGCCACCACGCCCGGCTCCTGGACTATTTTTAAAACTGTCAATTCAGCAAAAATGCCCACACCCATGAGTTGTCTTTTTAAGTCCTTTATGATAAGGTTTAAAATTCTGAAGCCCAAGCTTTAAACTTCTGATAAAGTCCAATAAATCTATTTTTTCTCTCGCCACTAATCTAGTTCTTGGTGCTATGCATGTAAAAAACCATTGCCAAATCCAAGGTCATTATCTCTTATTTTATCTAAGAATTTTAGTTTTAGTTCTTTAGGGCTTTGATCCATTTTGTGTTAACTTTCTTAATATGATATGAAGAATCAGCTTTATTCTTTTGCATGTTTGTTTCCAGTTGTCTCAGCACCATTTAATGAGATTGTCCTCCATTTCATGAACTTGAGTGTGCTTATCAAAAATCAACCAAAAAGCTGGACACGGTGGTGTACACCTGTAATCCCAGTACTTGGGAAGCTGAGACAGGAGGATCGCAGGTTTCAGGCCAGCTTCAGCAACTTAGTGAGACCCTGGTTCCAAATAAAAATCAGTCTGGGGGTGTAGAATGCCCTTGGATTCAATTGCCAGCCACCACACACACACAAAAAGAAAAAGAATCAATTAATATACTGGCTAATCTCTAGGCTTTTGATTCTATTCCTTGGGCCTATATATTTATCCTCTGATGTCTATACCACTCTACCTTGATTAGCATAGCTTTGTGGTAAACTTCGAGGTTTATTTAGCAATTTAGGGTACTTTACAATTCCATACGAATCTTAAAATTCATATGGAATTGTAGATTGCTTTTAAGGCTTGCTAATTTGTCAAATTATGTCTTCCAATCCATGAATGTAGGATGTCTATTTATTTAGAGCTTATTTAATTTCTCCCAGCAATTTTATAGTGTATAATTCTGACACCTCCTTAGCAAATATATTCCAACTATGTGTTTTTTTTTTTTTTTTTGCGGTACTGGGGATTGAACTCAGGGGCATTCTGCCTCCGAGCTACACCCCCAGCCCTATTTTTTATTCTTTATTTTGAAACAGGGTCTCACTAAGTTGCGGAAGGCCTCACTAGGTAGCTGAGGCTGGCCTCGAACCCGGATCCTCCGGTCTCAGCCTCCCAAGTGCTGGGATTACAAGCGTGTGCCACCACGCCCAGCTCCAAGTATGTTATTGTTTTAGATGCTACTGCAAATGAAATTGCTTTAATTTCCTTTTTGGGTTATTTACCGCTAATATGTAGAAATATAACTGACTTCTGTATGTTGCTTTTCTATCTTAACTTTGTTGTATTTATTTAGTTTTGATTTTTGTGTATTCTTTAGGATTTTTTACTTATAAGATTATGTAATTTGTGACTATGTATTTTCACTTTTTCCTTTTCAATTTGTATGCCTTTTTTTCCCCATCTTTCTTGCTTAAACACTCTTGCTTCACTGCACCTTTGAGCAAAAAAATTGGAGAAAACATTCTAAGCTTGTAATTTTAACAGTATTTTCAAACTCTACATAAGAATGTAAACATACCACCCGAGCATGGTAATCCCAGTACTTGGGAGACTAAGACTGGAGGATCCAGGTTCAGTCAGTCTCAGCTACTTAGGCCCTCTGCAACTTAGTGAGACCCTATTTTAAAATAAAGAATAAAAAATTAGGGATAGGGGTGCAGTTTGGAGGTAGAATGCCCCTGGGCTCTATCCCCAGTACTGCAAAAAAACCAAAAAAACAAATAAAAAAACCACAATGTAAACATATACTTTCAGAGTCTGCAGATAGCATGTCATAATAAAAACAAACATTTTAGTCTCTTGTAGTTAAAAACAAACGTACCATATAAATATTCCAGTTTAACAGCATTTTATTTATGTATTTATTGGTACTGGGGATTGAATCCAGGGGTATTCTATCTCTGAACTATACCCTGACTCAGTCCTTTTCATTTTTCTTGAAACAAGTTCTCCCTAATTTCCTGAGGGTCTAAGTTGCTGAGGCTGGTCTTGAACTGGCAATTCTATCTCAGCCTCCCAAGTACTGAGATTACAGGTATGTACCACTATACCTGGCTTTTTAATTTATTTTTCGAGACAGGGTCTTACTGTGTTGCTCAGGCTGGTCTCCAACTTCTGAGTTTAAGTGATCCTCCTGTCTCAGCTTCCTGAGTAGCTGGAACTACAGGGATATGCAACCATGCCCCATAGATTAACAGTATTTTAAGTTATGCAGAGTAAAAGAATAGCTTTTTTCTTGTTTTACACTGAATTATCTTTAATATGTTTTTAAAAACTGAGTAGAAACAAATTTAATAAGGATTTTTCACTTTAAATTTATTATACAAACTGTATATACAAAATGAAATACTAGTACTAAAAGCTGCATATTAATTAATTATAACTTCAAAGCAATACACATACTTAAATTTCCTTAGTGATTTGGCATTTCTTTATGGATTATATAAAACAGTTGAAGTATTCGAAGTATTGGGTCTTCTTTTCCCTCCCTGGTACTAGGGATTGAACTCAGGGGTGCTAACCACTGACCTTACTCCCAGCCCTTCTCATTTTTTGACACAGGGTGTTAAATTGCTGAGACTGGCCTCCAACTTGGGGTCTGTCTTCCTCAGCCTCCCAAGTATTTGAGATTACAGGTGTGCACCTGGCTAAATTACTGGGTTTTAGAAAGCCTTAAACATCCAAATAAATCAACAAAAGGTAGCTCAATTTTGAACTGTAATAAAATTCAGAATCTTGGACTGGGGTATAGCTCACTGGAAGAACCTTATTAGCACGTGCAAGGTCCTCGGTTCAATCCCCAGCAGCAGCAGCACCACCACCAATCTCACTTTAAGACTACTGTTCCCTTTTCCCCTTGAACAAGGCTTCCAACAGAAGCTATTTTACAAACTAATAGAATACCCACCCTCCAAAAAAAGACTATGTATGGTGTGAATGGTTTTATCTTTAAGAAAGATTTGGTTCCAGTAATACAAAATCTATTCTTATAATCATATATTTGTATACAAAAGTATGTACAGAATATAACCTAAACATAATTATAGAAACAGTTTTCAAATATAAAAATTTTATGCTATTAAAAAGATATTCAACAAGATAGCTTTAATACATTTGTTATGTATATAATTACAAAAGTAAACAAAAATATTTAAAATTTTTATTAACCAAGATTAGAATTTAAAAAATTTTTACTGAAAAAACAATAATTTTGCCAGGCATAGTAGCACAAGCCTGTAATCCAGTATTTGGGAGGCTGAGGCAGGAGGATCACAGGTTAGCTGACAGCCTCAGCAACTTAGTGAGACCCTGTTTCAAAATAAAAAATAAAATAGGGCTGGGGTATACTCAGAGGAGAACACCCCTGGGTTTAATCCTTAGTACCACAAAAACAATCATTTTGACATTCAAATACAGAACTGTGGTGGAGCCCTCGCAAACAATGACTTGATCTCTGGCTATAAGTGGATGTCCCCTGGCATGGGAAGCTGCAGGTTGATGAGAGGAAGGGATACAGAGAAACCAACAAAAAGAATGGCACAGACACAAGAGGTAAGTTTTTAGTACTATATAATAAAGTGTGTTTAGGAAGGGTAAAATTAAAAGTGCTCAATACAAAGTTTCACTGTTACTATTTTTAAGTGCCATAAAACTTTACGTATCAAAATAACTTTATTAAGAGTTGGCCAAACTTCAACTATTACTATTATTACAGTACTTTGTTGAAACAAACTTCCAATATTTATCAGTTATAGTACACATGTACATAAATATCAGGAAAGTTTAAATACTTTTACTATTTTTATTTTCCTTAAAGACACAGGATTTCATCTTGCATCTTGACTTGTCATGGGTGATTTAAATAGGAACTGAATATAAAAAATACTTCATATGATGACGTCATGATCTGGAACAACTGAAGTTTTCTACCTCTTGTTCCATTTTCTATATGAAGGAGAGAAGAAAATGGTAAGTTTCAATATGAAAAAAGCTAAAAAAAAAATTTCACTGCTATTTTTTCAATAAACACCCTTATGGATATTAATATCCATGTAAATATGATAGTGAAAATAAAAATTTATTTCAGTATACGAGATGTCACAAACTATTTTCACTGATGGATGTTATTTATATGCCCTTGAAATGAGTCTGCCTTTGGAATTTCATGACATTAAATTCAAATAGTTATATAAGTACCACCCAATGTGTATTTTTAAAAATACTCTAATACTTTCTATGAAGTATTAAGTAGTCCTATCTTAAATCTTAATAGGAGCTACATATCTTTAGTAAAATACAACAAAATTGAGAATTTTCAGTTTTAACGATACTATAGTTCTCCTGTTTATTAAGGATGAACTAATGAAGTTACGGATTAAACAACTGAATTCACTTGTACCTAAAAATCATTCATAATTCACATTAAAATGGTTAAATTCTTGTAAGTTAAATAAAATTTCAAGCCACCTTATATAAATGATGTACTATGTAACAAAAAGAACACACATAAAAGGTTTCAACTCAGTGGTTTACCTGAATAAGTGTTGTTTTATCATAGTCCCTGCGATGCTGATAAATACACTGGCTGATTACTGCATACAAATTTTCCAGTTGAAATATATTGTAGTCTTCACTTTTTATAACAACAGTCTTCAAAAGATTCTAAAAGATGACATGAGTGTTTACACTGTGAGATAAATTTCCTGTGCAAGATGTTTTAATTCTGAAGGTTTGAGCAAGCCCTATGATGGCACAAACGTGATGGCACAGGTTCCGGCAGTGCCAGTGCCAGTGGGCTGCACTTAACTACATCATCCTTCTGCAAGACTGGCCTTTGCCCTGGGTAACTCCTATCCTAAAAACTACAATATAGTACACATGTACATAAATATCAGGAAAGTTTAAATACTTTTACTATTTTTATTTTCCTTAAAGACACAGGATTTCATCTTGCATCTTGACTTGTCATGGGTGATTTAAATAGGAACTGAATATAAAAAATACTTCATATGCTGACGTCATGATCTGGAACAACTGAAGTTTTCTACCTCTTGTTCCATTTTCTATATGGAACAACTAAGGAGGCTATCAATTTCAATTCTGGCCATAAACCTCTAGACAAATTTTAAAATAACCTGAAATTAGATTAATAGAAAAAAAAAGTTTTTTTAATAGTGTATTTTATGGCTGTATAGTAATTATAATTAGTTCATTATGTGAAACTAAAAAAAAAAAAAAAAAGATATATCAAGTAAGTGGAAAACAACTACCTTACCACTTCAGCGTTCTCCTTAAAAAAAAAAAAAAAGATTTTCAGCCAGGCATGGTGGTGCATGAGGATCTGGGATTGAGGCCAGCCTCAGCTACTTAGTGAGGCCCTCTGCAACTTAGTGAAACCCTGTTTCAAAATAAAGAATAAAAAATAAAACTGGGAGTGTAGCTCGGAGGTAGAATACCCCTGGGTTCAATCCCCAGTACCACACACACACAAAAAATTCCAGCTGGGTGTGGTGGCTCAATGCTTGTAATCCCAGTACTTGGGAGGCTGAGACAGGAGGATTGTAGGTTCACGGCCAGCGTCAGCTACTTAGTGAGGCCTTCTACAACTTAGTGAGACCTTGCTTCAAACTAAAGAATAAAAAATAGGGCTGGGGGTATAGCTCAGAGGGAGAATTCCCCTGGGTTCAATCCCTGGTAAAACAAAAAACAAAAACACACACAAAAAAAGGATTTTCCATCTACTTCATGTTTTTTTCTCAAGACTAAAATGGTAGACTCACTGGATTTCTGTAACTCTTCAATTATGGTCATTACAATTAAGTAAAAACTAATTGAAATGGTCTAAAGTAATGGTCACAGTAAATATATGCATGGGAACAGCGATTTAGATAAGTATGTTAAAAACAATAAACCGAGCTGGGCTGGCGGTACATGACTATAATCCCAGTACTGAGGAAACTAAGTCAGGAAGATCACAGGTTCAAGGCTAGCCTCAGCAACTTAGTAACACCCCATTTCAGAATTTAAAAAAAGGGAGGCTAGGGGTATAGCTCGAAGGCAGAGTGCCTCTAGGTTCAATCCTCAGCACAAATAAATAAATAAATAATTCATAGACTAATATTAGACTACAGACTTTACACAAATTATTCTATAGCAAGTTTATCCTCTCATAAAAGGTCATTATTGCACATCTAATGGATATACCACACTAAATACAAGTTGAAGTAATTTCAATAAATGGCTGTTCATAGTTGATGCTAAATATACCTGTGTGTTGAGTAGAACAAAATTATAAAATTTACAAAAAATGACTAGTGGAGCAATAATTGCTACCCTTAACCCCAAACAACATGAACTATACGAAGGTCCTATTTTCATGGTCATGAGGCTTAAAAGGGCTTTGAATTTCACACTTTTTTGGGGGGTGGGGGAAAGGGTGGTGGTCCTGGGGATTGAACCGAGGGATGTTCTACCTCCCAACTATACCTCCAGCCATTTTTATTTTTTATTTTGAAACAGGGTTTCCCTAAGTTGACATGGCTGGCCTCAAACTTGTCTTAGCCTCCCAAGTACTGTGATTTACATGTATATGCCACCACTCCTGGTTCATTTTTTTATTTTAAAAATAGGGTCTCCCTGAATTGCAGAGACTGGCCTTAAACCCTCAATCCTCCTGTCTCAGCCTCCCAAGTACTGGGGTTACAGGCATAAGCCACTACATCCAGCTTAATTTCACATTTTTTTGTGTGTGTGTGGTGCTGGGGATTGAATCCGGGGCATTCTACCTCTGAGATACACCCCCAGCCCTATTTTTTAATTTTTTATTTGGAAACAGGGTCACACCAAGTTGTGGAAGGCCTCAGTAAGTAGCTGAGGCTGAGGGAGGGAGGGTGAGAGAGTGGGGTGGGAATTGGGGGAAGGGGGTCAAATGAGAAATGTGGGCACTTATGTTGTTATCAATCTGTACCTAACAAAGATGTATGCTTACAATGCACGAATAATTAAAAAAAAAAAGTAGCTGAGGCTGGCTGTGAATCTGCAATCCTCCTGTCTCAGTCTCCCAAGTACTGGGATTACAAGTGCACAAACCATTCCTGGCTTAATTTCATATATTTTTAAAAGAGATTTTTCAGACAGACAAGTTTTTATTTGGAGAAAATGCTCCAGGAATATTGCTGCTTCCTTCTATGAGAAGTACACACATCAAATTCTTAGTAGCTTTGCTACAACTCAAAAGAAGAAAGCTTTCCTGAGCTAATTAATACCAGCAGGCTCCCCTAGTACTTAGAGCAGATTTCCTTCTAAAATGTTAACTCTTATGCATAGATTTGATAAATGCATATAGTTCTAGAATTTCCAATGTCCCTAGACTTGAAATGTCACCAAAATAAAACAGACAAGTTGGAACTGGGATGCAATTTTATTTTACTTTTGAAGGGAAGTGGCAATAAATCAGTCTGGTATGTTAGGGCAATTGCAACACATTCAAGTTGTTAGCTAGCTGCGGTGTGTCAGGATGGAATGTTCCGGAAGTGTGATCACCCTTACAAAGGTGATGGCTAATCCAAGAGTATAAAAAAGTAGAGAAAACGGTAAAGAAAAACTGAGAAGCTCATAAAAAAATCTGAAGGCAAAGATGGCTTAAGGACATAAAAGTCAAGGAAGGAAAATTATTAATGGTATCAATTGTTGCAGATCTGGCATACAGTTTAATTTATGGCAAATACTATTAGCTACTAGGATGTCATTTTATTAGAGTAGTGAGAATGCAAACCTAACTGAGGGGAATGGGTAGGGAAAAAAGAAAGCAGCTCAGGATGTGGACACATGCCTGTAATCTCAGTACTTAGGAGGCTGAGACAAGAGGATCACTGGTTTGAGACCAGCAATTTAGTCAGACTTTCAGCAACCTAGACTCTGTTTCAAAACAAAATATAAAAAGGGCTAGGGCGGGCGTGGTGGCGCACGCTTGTAATCCCAGCATTCGGGAGGCTGAGACCAGAGGATCCGGGTTCGCGGCCAGCCTCAGCTATGTAGTGAGACACTCCGCAACTTAGTGAGACCTGGTTTCAAAATAAAGACTAAAAAACAGGGCTGGGGGTGTAGCTCAGAGGTAGAATGTCCCTGAGTTCAATCCCCAGTACCGCAAAAAAAAAAAAAAAAAGGGCTAGGGGTATAAATCAGAGGTAGAATGCCCCTGGGTTCAATCTCCAGTCCCACATGGAAGGGAAGGCAAACAACAAATAACCTGGTAGCATACCAGAATCACCTCGTTTTCCCTCTGGGTCCTACCATATCTTGACTTAATTCCTAATTTGGGACAGAGGCAGGAGAAGAGCAGTAAAGGGAAGCTAAAAGAAAAACAAACCTTTAAATTTCTCATGTAATTCTTATGTAGCTAGCCTGACACTAGTCCACAATCCAGTGTTTGGGAATTACTCTGTGCACAGTGAAAGCATTCTAATTCAATTTACATACTTTTAATCGCTCGTGGTCCACAATAAGGGAGGGTGTAGGCTGAGAGAGAATTGCCAAAGCCTTTTCAACGCTGATGAGCTGCTGTTGTTCTACTTGGGAACGTCTAGCTCGAGTCATTCGCAGAACACACATTTCTAGAATGAAAAAATAAATAACTATTATCTGGTCCCAGACATAATTAAGTAACAGAGAATTGTGTGCAGGGGGGAAGGGTACTGGGGATTGAACCCAGAGGCATTCTACCTTTGAGCTACAACCCCCTGTCCTATTTTATTTTTTCACAGGGTCTTGTTTAAGTTGCTGAGGATCTTGTTAAGTTGTTGAAACTGGCCTTGAATCTGTGATCCTTCCTGTCTCAGTCTCCTGAGTACTAGGGTGGTACATGCTCAGCTTTATTTTTACTTTGAAAACGGTCTTGCTTGCCAGTTTAGATACTGAGACTTTAAAATTTGAAGTTCATTGCATTCCTATGTTTTGGCAGATATATAAAACTCGTAATAAACTGTTAATCATTAAAAAAAAAAGAAAACAGGGTCTTGCTAAATTACTGAGCACTGGCCTCAAATCAAATCTGCTATACTCCTTTCTCAGCCTCCCAAGTACTGAGATTACAGGTGTGTACTACCACATCCAGCTCAGAGAATGTTTTCTAATGACACAAACACTAATTTTGATTTACTAATTCTTCTTTTTATAAGATTAAGACATTCACTTACAACCACTCAAAAATTAAGTAGTTTTAGAAATATTTCTTGAAGAGAGTATTTCATGGGGAATCCTCAACAGATTAGACAATAGATTTCCAAACTATTGGCTTACTGCCCTTCCTTTCAGAAAAAAAATTACTCCTCCTGTGTACTTCCACTGCCCCCTTTTTATTCAATGACATCCAACTGCACCTAGGCTACTAGCTGCCTCCTGGATAAGTACAGCATGCCCCACAGAAGCAGAATCATCGATTTCTGAAATCTATGGATTAGACTGTCTTCTACTTGGGCACAAGACTAACAGAACTAAAGAGCTAGGGTAGGGGGACCTCAATAATCTGAAACAGGTTTGCAAAATACCATCTATGGGTGAAATCTGGCCTACCATTGTAAATAATTTTTTTTTTTTTTTTTTTTTTTTTGCGGTACTGGAGATTGAACTCAGGGGCATTCTACCTCCGAGCTATACCCCCAGCCCTATTTTTTATTCTTTATTTGGAAACAGGGTCTCACTAAGTTGCGGAGTGCCTTACTAGGTAGCTGAGGCTAGCTGCAAACCTGTATCCTCCAGTCTCAGCCTCTCAAATGCTGAGATTACAAGCGTGTGCCACCACACCCGGCTTGTAAATAAAGTTTTATTAGATCACAGTTATGTCCATTTTACCTACTGTCATTGTGGTTTTCCCAGCAGAGTCGAGTAGTTGTGACATAGAGACTATATAGTCTCTACCAAGCTTAAAGTATTTCATACGTAGTATCTGACCCTTTAAAGAAAGTTTGATGACTCTTGATACAGAAAAAGCTATTCACTGACAAGATGACACAAATGAAGTTTAGAGAAGTAAACAGACTTCTAATGTCATATACCAAATTGTTTTAAGAGCTGGGAGAAGAACCTAGATCTCCTGATATCTAAGTAAGTACTTATACCTCTAACTGGTGGCCTTTAAGCACATATTAGAAAAAGGAAATAACTATGACCCTCAAACAAAACATTAAACTATAAAGCAAGGAGATTAACATTGAAAGCATCCATATTAGGGCTGGGGCATATAACTTAGTGGTAGAGTGACTGGCTAGCATGCACGAAGCCCTGGGTTTGATCTCTAGCATTACGAAATAAATAAATATATATACATAAAAAGCCATCCATATTAAAAAGGAAATATCCTACTCTATTATATCTATGATTACTAACACTAGAACTCATTTCAAGGAAGCCCTTAAAAAACAACCCTGTGTACATCACAAAAGAAATTCCTATTCTCATTAACTTAGTCAATACTTGTTTTTGACCAAGATAAAGTTTGACCCTATTACCAACCTTTTGCTTTATATCAGTAAATGTTTATATATCTCAAAATCCAAACAAATCTACTGCCGAAGGTTCAAGAAAATTCAAATGAAGATAATTCTAAATGAGCCGGGCGTGGTGGCACACACTTGTAATACCAGCATTTGGGAGGCTGAGACCAGAGGATCCGGGCTCCAGGCCAGCCTCAGCTACCTAGTGAGGCCCTCTTCAACTTAGTGAGACTCTGTTTCAAAATAAAGAATAAAAAATAGGGTTGGGGGTATAGCTCGGAGGTAGAATGCCCCTGAGTTCAATCCCCAGTACCGCCAAAAAAAAAAAGGTAATTCTAAATGGAAAATCTAAGCCAGGTGTGGTGGCACACACTTGTAATCCCAGTACTTGGGAGGCTGAGACCAGAGGATCTGGGTTTGCGGCCAGCCTCAGCTACTTAGTGAGCCCTCCACAACTTAGTGAAACCCTGTTTCAAAATAAAGAATAAAAAATAGGACTGGGGAGGTAGCTCGGAGGTAGAATGCACCTGGGTTCCATCCCCAATTACCCCCCCCCCACACACACACAAAAGGAAAATCTAGGGAGCAGGAACATTCAAATAAATATAAATAATCTTGGACTATACAATAAGAGATAAAGAATAAAAAATAGGACTGGGGAGGTAGCTCGGAGGTAGAATGCACCTGGGTTCCATCCCCAATTACCCCCCCACACACACACACAAAAGGAAAATCTAGGGAGCAGGAACATTCAAATAAATATAAATAATCTTGGACTATACAATAAGAGAAGAATGACGGGTATAGGCAAGGGCAAGAGTTGTTCTATACCACCCAGCAAGAATCACAGGAAAAGTGCTCATCTTGCTTTAAAGTAAAAGTGCAACCTTCTAAGATTTTAGAACTGGAGAGCAAGACCCTGGGCTACATGCTTTAGATTCTTTTATTCAATCCTCAGAGTATTTCACTACCCAGCAACTATCTACCCTAATTTTGTAGCTAAGTAAATAGGCTAATGGGCTAAGCATGTTGCTCCAGGTCACAAGTTACTAGGTAATGAACTGGGGGCTCAAATCCCGGTCTATTTGACCTCAAAGTGCACTTATGATATCTGCTATTTAGTAGCTCAAAGGTAAGTAAAGGTAACACTTTTTTCTAATTAGCTAACATCTACACTCAAAAAGACAAGCAGAAGCAATAAATTGATGTAATCTGTTAAGAAATTTGAGTGAAACATTAAACTTACCTTTTTCTTCATTTTCATCAGAAATGTCTACAATCTGAGAGCTAGAAGCATCTCCATTACAAGCAATCTTATCTTTCCTCAATTCTTTACAGGCTATAGTCTTCTTAGATTCTTCAAGTTCTTTCTCGATATTGCAAGTACTTGAATTACTGTTTCCCACTTCCACCCTGCTTTCAGAGGCACTTTGCTGCTTCTCATTTTCTTCTATTGAAGACTCCCCTGTGTTTCCAGTCTCGTTGTGGTCCACACTTGTATCTCGTGTTTCCTCTGTGTCACTCTCAATCTTGTCATCCGCAGCATGTTGGCTATCATCTTTTGCCTGGGAAATCTTCCTTCGCTTTGTTATGGTGCCTAAGTGCCACTTTGACTTTTTGCGAATTTTTCTCTTCAACTGAGCTTTAAAGAAAAAGAAAGAACATCTAAAATTTTCTAAATTCTAAGAAAAGAAATAAAAAAAAAAGACAGATAAGAGAATAAAACATTTGAAAAAGCAGTGGTTTTGTGTGGTTGACATACAGAAACAAAAGGAGAGAAAATATTGTGAGAAGATGGAAAAGTAGACAAGGCCTAGATTACACAGTGATCTGTCATTTTTTTTTTTTTTTTTGGTGGGGGAGGTGGTAACTGGGGATTGAGCCCAGAGGCATTCTACTTTTGAACTAACCTCCCAGCCTCTTTATAAAATTTTTTTGAGGTACTGAGAATGGAACCCAAGAGCATTCCACCTCTAAGCTATCCACCCAGCCCTATTTTATTCTTTATTTTGAAACAGGGTCTCACTAAGTTGCGGAGTACCTCACTAAGCAGCTGAGGCTGGCTGTGAACCTGTGATCCTTTTGTCTCAGCCTACCAAGTATTGGAATTACAAGTGTGCACCACCACATCTGGCTTATTCTTTACTTTGAAACAGAGTCTCACTAAGTTGCAGAGGCTGGTCACGAACCTGCAATCTTCCTGTCTCAGCCTCTCAAGTACTGGGATTACAAGCGTATACCACCAAGCCCAGCTAATCCCCTGCCTTCTTTTATTTTGAAACAAGGTCTTACTAAGTTGCTGAGGCTGGCTTTGAACCCATGATCCTCCTGAAAGTGACTCATCATTTTAAGGAGTTTAGATTTTATCTTCAATAACTTTTAAAAAATCTTGAATAACTTTAAAGAAGACAATGACATAACTATCTGATATAAATTTGAGAAAGATCATTTTGGTAGCAGTATGAGAAATAAATTAGAAGGCAAGATATAAAATAGCCTACACTCGCCAGGCATGGTGGCACACACTTGTAATCTTGTAATCCCAGTACTTGCGAGGCCAAGAGAGAAGGATTGCAAGTTCACAGCCAGCCTCAGAAACTTACTGGGGCCCTCTACAACTTAGTAAGACCCTGTTTCAAAATAAAAATAATAAAATAGGTCTGAGGATGTAGCTCAGAGGACAAATGCCTCTGGGTTCAATCTCCAGTACCACGCAAAAATACCAGCCTCAGCAACTTAGTGAGATCCTATTTCAAAATAAAAAGTAAAAAGGGCTAGGAGTGCCGGGCGTGGTGGTGCACGCTTGTAATCCCAGCATTTGGGAGGCTGAGACCGGAGGATCCGGGTTCGCGGCCAGCCTCAGCTACTTAGTGAGCCACTCCGCAACTTAGTAAGACTTGGTTTCAAAATAAAAAAGAATAAAAAAATAGGGCTGGGGGTATAGCTCAGAGGTAGAACGCCCGAGTTCAATCCCCAGTACCACACACACACAAAAAAAAGGGCTAGGAGTATAACTTGGAGGGAGAATGCTCCTGAGTTCAATCCTCAGCACCAAGAAAAAAAGAAACATAAAATAGGCTGCACTTACTGAGTACTTAAATATACCAAGAACTCTTTTAAGCCCATTATATATATTAACACACTGAAATTTCACTTAACCAGATGAAATTTGCTACCATTATCACCATTTTACATACAAAGAAACTGAGGTACAGAGGCTAAATGCAACATAACTACACTACTGCTGTCCTAGGGAAAAGAGTTGTAAAACTTAGGTTGCTGAAATGACAAAAGCAGGATGGAGGATAAACCTGAGAGATTAAGGAAGTAATAAAGATAAAGAAATTGAGAATGACCAAAGGGTAAATATCATTGCCCGATGGTTCTTTATTCACCAAAACATATATGGAAAAGAGGATCTGAAACATGTATGGTAGAAATTCCTTCAAATTGGGATATATGAATACCAGGGTAAGTAGAGGAGGAAAGAAATTTTACAAGGGGTTCACAGGGTTTTTTTTTTTTTTCTTTCTTTTTTGTGGAATTGGGGATTGAACCCAGGGACATCCTACCTCCCAGCTGTAACCCCCAGCCCTATTTGGTTTTTGTTTTGAAACAAAGTCTTGCTGGGTTGCTGAGGCTTGTCCTTGAACCTTCGATCTGCCTGTCTCCGCCTCCCAAATACCGGGATTATAGGTGCCACCTCATCTGGCAACGGGTTTCTTTCATTTGAACTTACAATTGACATAAACATGCAGTGAATATTCACAAATGGAAGAAACCGACACAACTAGCACTCAGAATAAGAAGCAGAATGTGCACGTAGTTTGAAGAAGGGCGCAGTTCAAATGCCATGTCCATATATGAAGGCATCACTACCAATCTCACTAGCATGTGTGGGGAGGGAGGAAGGAGGGATGGGTAGAATATGGAGGGAATACACCAAGTGATGTGTGTATATGAGTGTATCGCTTTCAATCTCACTATGAGGATAATACACCGATAAAGTATGTAAAAACCCATCTGGGTTTATTGTCTATTTCTGTATAATTAAAAAAAGAGAAAGAAACAGAACACATGCCAGCATTTGTTACCTTCATTTCAGTTTTAACATATTAGGGTAACAGTATCCCGATTCCTAATACCATGAGCTAATTCTGCCCATTTCTGAATATGCACACATTTTCTCTCTCCACTCCCCCACACTTAAAAAGGGTGTCTAAGTTTAGGAAATTCACTTGGGCTGTATATGTAGTTAAGGCTTAATTATTCACACTGTTGCATAATAATCCATGTTTTTTTATTCTACTGTAGATGGGTATCTGAGTTGCTACCAGTATTGTTTCTTTGAACATTCTTGTTATGTCTTTTGGGAGATTTAACATATGCATATGTTTTTGAATATTTTGTGTATGGGTATATAGCTAGGAACTGATTGTTTTGACTTGACCGAGAGCATTCTGGCACTGGGAGCCTCTTGCTGATACTCCTTTCTCATCTTCCCTTTCCCAGTTCCCTCCCCCTATTTAACAAAAGAAGGGCTACTCTTTATTTCAAATCAATTACCCCAGTATGGACAAACCTGAAATACAACAAAAGAAGGTTCTAACTCCAGCAAAATACATACATGCAACCTAACAAGCCTGTGAGGAATTATGAGGCAAAAATTTGGGAAAATGACAGAGTAAGTGTGAGGTTAAGAAGCTGAACAGTTTGACATTTGTAGGACTTAAAGAACAAAAATTAGAATTAAAAGCAGGTTGAGGAAAGGAGGCCTGTGAATTTGGATTATAAATCATACAAGCTTGGATTTATTTTAAGAAAGTAAAGTTGTCTTAAATATTAGTAAAATCACACCAGGCATGGCAGCACATGCCTGTAATCTCAGTACTTGGGAGGCTGAGACAGGAAGAGCATAGGTTCAAGGTCAGCCTCTGCAACTTAGTGAAGCCCTCAGCCAACTCAGCGAGACCCTGTTTGAAACCAAAAAATAAAACAGGGCTGAGAGTATAAGCTCAAAGGTAGAAAACCCCTAAGTTCAATCCCTAGAACCCCTCCCCCACTATACACACATGAGAATGAACCTAGAGGCTACATCCTCAGACATATTTATTTTTTAGTTTGAAACAGTCCAAGTTGCGGAGAGCCTCACTAAGTAGCTGAGGCTGGCCGTGAACCTGTGATCCTCCCATCTCAAGTTCCCAACTATTGGGATTACAAGTGTGCACCACCAGGCCTGGCTGTAATTTACTATATTAATAAAACGGAGGGATGGCACTAGAAGAGAATAAAGGTTACAAATTCATAAATGGAAATGACCCAGGAGCACTTACCAGGAGTGCTGCAAGCCACAGGAATACTAGGTGCCTTGAGCTTCTCACTCTGCTCTACATCCAATCTTCTATCACCAGCAAGAGAGGAATTTTGCTTTGGCATCACATGGTAGTAAGACGGGGCATATTTGGAGGAGCTACAACCTTACAAACATGGGAAAAAAGAAAGAAGAACCACACACAAAATAAATGTGGGATTTCCAGATTTCAAAATTACATGAGAATTATAAAGACTCAACACATTACATCTGAATCTTTTTTGATGCCAAATCATTTTCCTACCTCTTTTCTTTCTAGATTCTTGAATTTCTTCACAAAGCTGTTCAAAGTCTTCATCAAGTTCTTCTTTAATTATTGCATAGGCAGTATCTCTTAAAGCACAGGCTCTATGCCTAATAAGACGGTCTAAGTAAAAAAAAAAAAAAAAAAAAAAAAAAAAAAAAAATTCGTAGTTTTCCCCTTTTAATATTTTATTTAAAACAACATTTGGGCATTTTGGACTTAGTAGCCAATTCCTTTTTATTTATTTTTTTGTGGAACTGGGGATTGAACCCAGGGGTATTCTACCTCCAAGCTCCACCCTCAGCCCTATTTTTTACTCTTTATTTTGAAACAGGGTCTAAGTTGCAGAGGGCTTCATTATGTAGCTTAGGCTGGCCACAAACCGGGATCCTCCAGTCTCAACCTCCCAAGTACTGGGATTACAAGCGTGCGCCACCACGCCCAGCTAGCATTCTACTTCTGAGGTAAACTCCCATCCCTATTTTTTATCTTTAATTTGAAACAAGGTCTCACTAAGTTGCAGACAGCCTAAGTAGCTGAGGCTGGCTGCAAACCTGTGATCCTCCTAACTCGGCCTCCTAAGTACTGGGATTACAAGCATGCGCCGCCACACCCAGCTTCCTTTTTAGTTTTAACACAAGTAGTAAAGTTACCAGTACTATGTTATTCTGTTTTTGGTACTTAATCTAATATTCTTTTTTTTTTTTTTTTTTGGCGGTACTGGGAATTGAACTCAGGGGCATTCTACCTCCGAGCTATACCCCCAGCCCTATTTTTTTTTTTATTCTTTATTTTGAAACCGAGTCTCACTAAGTTGCGGAGTGCCTCACTAGGTAGCTGAGGCTGTCCGCGAACCCGGATCCTCCGGTCTCAGCCTCCCGAATGCTGGGATTACAAGCGTGCG
Organism: Graphiurus murinus; assembly: GCA_004027655.1. Taxonomy (NCBI): domain Eukaryota; kingdom Metazoa; phylum Chordata; class Mammalia; order Rodentia; family Gliridae; genus Graphiurus; species Graphiurus murinus. Next base: position 31,709 of record PVLC010012941.1, read on the forward strand.
CCACCACGCCCGGCTTAATCTAATATTCTGACATGTAATTCAACATGGCAGACTGAATTAAAAAAATTTCATTGTTCTGCCCTTTTCAGTTCTCTCTGAAATATTAGAAAAAAATGTTAATCAACAGCAAGACTAAACAATGTCAACAAAATCAAAAGGAAGGATATCAGTATCATTAAAGAGCAAAGAATTTTGGAAGAGATGCAGAGGACATTACTACACTGACAGACAATGAAATAGCAACTCTTTTCAGGAAACATGGGAAAAATTCTAAGCTCAGAGTCCAAGCACTATAAACTAGACTATGCTTGGAGGCAGAACAGGTAATACATGAATGCAAGATTACTTGAAACTGTCAGGATGAAAACCTAATAGGCTGCAATATTCACTTCCAAGTTATGGATGACAGGAATAATTACAACATTGTAAGGGATATTACAAAGGGCTTCTAGCATGACATTTAGAACTGAAGAAAGGCAGGACAGTCTAAGCAGTGGATTTTAAAGTGTGGCTTCTGGTCCCAAGAGCAGCAGCATCAGTACCTAGAAACTTGCTAGAAATGCAAATTCTTAGGTCCCATATCTTACATATACTTAATCAGAAACCTTGGAGATGGGACCACCCATGTATACGTTAAGTCTTTTAGAGCCAGGCATGGTGGCACATGCCTGTAATGTCAGTACTTGGGAAGCTAAGACAGGAGGAACACAGGTTCAAGGCCAGTTTCAGCAACTTGGTGGGACCCTGTTTCAAAATAAAAATAAATAGGGCTGGGGGTGTGGCTTAGAGGTAGAATCCCTTGGGTTCAAAAGAAGTCTTTTAGGAGACTGTGATGCCCACTAAAGTTTGAACAACACTGGTTTAAAGTAATGTTTAAACCGCTAGAGTTGACCGAAAGAGAAACAACACATGACTGCAATGGTACAGAAATAGCCCTCTGCCTCTGGGGTAACTTCTTCTTTCTTCCTACAATTAAGAGGCTTTTCTCAGCTTGCTAGCTAATTTTCTATTACTTACCCCCAAAACTGATCTATAGCAAAAAGTTTAGAGAACTGCAAGGGCTTTCCAATTATTTAAGGAAGTCTACAGCTACATCATCCTGAACCTACCTTGTCTCTTTGATTATTTAAGGAACTTTCAGTAGTTCTCTATGCCAATCAATCTAACTTATAGGGATCACCAATTAGAGGTCTGGAGTTGCGTTTCTGGTGGTACTGGGGAACTGGGGTGTTCCACCTCTTAGTTAAACCCCCAGCACTATTTTATTTTTTATTTTGAAACAGGTCTTGATCTGGAACCTGTGATCTACCTGCCTCAGCCTCCCAAATAGTGGGATTACAGGCATGGGTCACCACACCTGGCTGATATCCACAGTCTAACAGTGTTTGCTTTGGAAGAGAAGAAATCTCTTATGTCTTAAATATTACTATTAGCAAATATTATACTATGTTACTTTACTGGCAGTGTGACTTTGAATAAAATTTAACCTTTCTGAACATCACCTTCCTTATATGTAGAATGAGATAAGGTTGTGAGGATTAAGTGGCACTATAAATGTAAAATATTTACGATACAGCACCTGACATACAATTCAATACTCGTTAAGTTTTAGCAGCTTCCACACCACTCCCAGAAAAAAAAATTCACTAATAGTGCTCACCTCCAGGATCTCTATCTGGATTGTATTCTAAAGCATTACTACAGATCAGATCAATATCTCTCAAGTAGTCTTTCACAGTTAGATACTTGTGTAGATCAATTTTACTGATTACAGATGAAAGGTCCATTGGTTGCTTTATTACAGTGACATAATCAGGAACCTAAAATTCAAACAAATAATAAAATTATTAAATTAACTCTAAACATAAAAAAAAATTTGACTGAAGTTTCTCTGCTAGGCAATATAGGAGATGGAGAATAAGTAAGAGTTAAGGATAACATATTAACATGAAATCTTTGACTGCATCTAAGGCATGATTTATACTTACTCCTGTTCTTTGGCAGCTATATTCTCCAGTAACATTCTCTTTCCTCATCCAACTATCACCCATCCTCCAATGTAAACTCAAACCTGACTATCTAGCTCTATCCCAACTGTGTAGATCATATTACTGGGTGGCATTAAGACATTCTTGATTGTTGTTGGAATGTTTGGGTTCGGTGGAAAAAGTTGTCTATTCTCTGCAGGAAAGGAAAATGTATTTCATAGCTCTTGAAAGTCTCTACGTGCTTAGGACACTAACTCAATATGTTTCCATATAGAGAAGACAAGTTTAGAGTGTGGCAGTGGGCTACATGAACTATTCAAATATCCTCTGGGTCAGTGTGTTATGGCATAGAACATATTTGATCCAAAGATTAAATCAATACCTCATCAGGGTCAACAGGCTTAGTAAATATTCGAAATCGTTTATCAATAGCAAGTCTATGTGTGACATTTCTTAAGAAAATCCTCAGTTCTCTGAATGTATCTTCTTCTTGTTCTTCTAGTCGTTTTAGTTCTTCTGCCGTCAATGGTCTTGGCTCAGGTGGTGGTGCTACTGGGAGTACCTCCAAGGCCTGCAAAACTTCACAAGAATGAAAGATGTTAGTTACCACCTTTCCATAATACTGATGACAAATGATTCAGGGCAAATAGCACCAGGCTTTGAGAAGTTATCTTTCTTACATCCATCAGGAAGCCAAGAATTTGGAATACAAAAGTACCACCATAATCTCTATTCCTCCATCTCCTCCAGAAATAATTGGTAATTTGTAATTTTTTTTTTTTTTTTTTTTTTGTGGTACTGGGAATTGAACTCAGGGGCATTCTATCTCTGAGCTATACCCCCAGGTCCATTTTTTATTCTTTCTTTTTTTGGGGGGGAAACTTGGGATTGAACTCAGGGGTGTTCTACCTCCAAGCTATACCCACTGCCCTATTCTTTATTCTTTTTTTTTTTTTTGAGGTACTGGGGATTGAACTCAGGGGCATTCTACCTCCGAGCTACACCCCCAGCCCTATTTTTTATTTTGAAACCGAGTCTCACTAAGTTGCGGAGTGTCTCACTAGGTAGCTGAGGCTGGCCCCGAACCCGGATCCTCCAGTCTCAGCCTCCCGAATGCTGGGATTCCAAGCGTACGCCACCACACCCGGCTCTTATTCTTTATTTTGAAACAGAGTCTCACTAAGTGGCGGAGGGCCAGATCCTCACCTGGCTGGTAATTTGTAATATTGATATCTAGAAGTCATTACCTCTGTTCCATTTTATTTATTTATTTACTTTTGTGGTACTGAGGAATAACTCATGGGCATTTTGCCTCTGAGCTACACCTCCAGCCCTATTTTATTTTTTATTTTGAAACAGTCCCAGCATTCGGGAGGTTGAGACTGGAGGATCCGGGTTCGGGGCCAGCCTCAGCTACCTAGTGAGACACTAAGTTGCAGAGGGCATAAGTTGCTGAGGATGGCTTCAATCCTGTGACTCTCTTGTCTCAGCCTCCCCATTATTGAGATTATGAGCGTGTACCACCACACCCAGCTCCTCTGATCCATTTTAAAATAGGGTATTAGAGAGCTGGGGTGGTGGCGCACGCTTGTAATCCCAGCATTCGGGAGGCTGAGACTGGAAGATCCGGGTTCGCGGCTAGCCTCAGCTACCTAGTGCGGCATTCCGCAACTTAGTGAGACTCGGTTTCAAAATAAAGAATAAAAAATAGGGCTGGGTGTATAGCTCGGAGGTAGAATGCCTCTGAGTTCCACCCCCAGTACCAAAAATAAAATAAAATAGGCTATTAGAGCCAGGCGTGGTGGCACATGCGTGTAATCCCAGTACTTGGGAGGCCGGTATAGCTTGGAGGTAGAATGCCCTTGGGTTCAATTCTCAATACCACAAAAAGAAAGGGGGGGGGGGAAGGGAGAGGGAGGACAGATAGATAGATGGATAGATAGATGCACTACTAACAAGCAGGTTCCTGGCCAGCCTCAGCTACTCACTCAGACACTGTTTCAAAATAAAGAATAAAAAACAGGACTGGGGGTGTAGCTTGGAGGTAGAATATCCCTGGGTTCAATCCCCAGTACCAAAAAAAAAAAAGGCTATTAAAACTTTGAAAATGCATCATTTCCAAAAATATTCTAACTATACAAAGTCTTACTAATTAGTTTTTGAACTACTGAAATATTATCATATGTTCCAAACAGAATAAAAGTTTAATTTACTAAGGAAGAAGAGGTATAATCAATGTAACATCCTATTAGTTCATATGGGAAACATATGAACCAGTTAATTTTGCCTGGATAAATTAGTGAAGGCCTCATTAAAAAAGTTATATTAGGACACCTAGCTTTTTAGGCAGAAATAAGAGAGAGGCCAGGCATGGTGGCATATATCTGTAATTGCAGTACTTGGGACGATGAGACAGGAGGATCGCAGGTTCAAGGACAGCCCTGGCAATGTAGCGAGACTCTCAGCAACCTAGAGACCCTGTTTCAAAACAAAATTAAGAACTGGGCATGATGGTGCATGCTTGTAATCCCAGTACTTGGGAGGCTGAGGCAGGAGGATCACAGGTTTGAAGCCAGTCTCAGCAACTTAGTGAGACCCTGTTTCAGAATAAAAAATAAAATAAAAATAGGGCTGGGGATGTAGCCCAGAGGTAGAAAGACCCTGGGTTCCATACCCAGTACCACAAAATAAATAAATAAATAAATAAATAAATAAATAAATAAATAAATAAATAAATAAATAACTCTAAAAGGGGGGGGGGTGTAGCTTGGAGGTAGAATGCCCTTGGGTTCAATTCTCAATACCACAAAAAGAAAGGGGGGGGAAGGGAGAGGGAGGACAGATAGATAGATAGATAGATAGATAGATAGATAGATAGATAGATGCACTACTAACAAGCATGAATGAAATTGTGAAAAGGCAAGAATATGTTGTGTGTAGGTTAAAGACAGAGCACTCTGTAAAAAAATAAAAGAGGTGGGTGAGTCAGAACAAGTGCCAGAAAGGAGGAAGGATGACAGACTGGAGGTGCACTATGAAATATCTATGTGCCTTAAGAAGTTTAGCCCATTAACATAAAACAATATATGTATCAACTTCATGACTGAGATTTTTTGAGCTTGCCCTATTAGATGTCAATGACTGTTAACTGATATTTTATTCCTATTTTCTCAAAATTATAAGCTAACCTTGATATGATTAACTAACCTGCTTTCTTTTTTGATAGAGGAGGCTTAGCAGCTTGTTTTAGAATCAAATCTTCAAAAAATGTTGTCCGTTCTTCTTTACCTGGTAACTGGACATTAAAAATCTCTCCATAGTCATGAATAAACAATTCTTGGACCTTAAAAAAGAAAATAAACGCAGTACTTAAAAAAGAAAATAATCCCAGTACTTGGGAGGATCACACATTCAAAGGCAGCCTTGGCAACTTAGCAAGGCTCTCAACAACCTAATGAGACCCTGTTTCTAAATAAGATACAAAAAATCAAGCTGTGGGTATAGCTTGGAGGTAGAATGCCTCTGGGTTCAATCCCCAGTACCAAAAAATAAAAAATAAGAAATAGGAGCTGAGCGTGGTAGCACATGCTTATAATCTCAGTACTTGGGAGGCTGAGATGGAGAGGATCCAGGTTTTCGGTCAGCCTCAGCTACTTAGTGAGACCCTGTTTCTAAATAAAGAATAAAAAAATAAGACTGGGGGTGTAGCTTAGAGGTAGAATGCCCCTGGATTTAATCCTTAGTACCATTAAAAAAAAAAAAAAAAAAAAAAAGCGGTGAGGACATAGCTCAAAAGGTAGAACGCCTCCTAGATTTAACCCCCAATACCACATAAAAACAAAAAAACAACTGTACATACTCTTTCACTTAGCTACAGTTGTCCCGTTTCTAGGAATTGATACTTAAAAAAAAAAAGAAATCCACATAGAAGATGAGACAGGAGGATAGCAGGTTTGAGGCCAGTGTACCATGAGATCCTGTTTCCAAATAAAAAATAAAAAAGACTGAGGGTGTACCTTAGAGGCAGAACTCCCCTGGATTCAATCCCAGTACCACACATCAAATATGCAAAACAAAACAAAAGGGCTGCGGATGTAGTTCAGAGGCAGAATGCCTGTCTAGCAAGTACTAGGCCTTGGGTTAAATCCCCAATAGCAACAACAACAAAAAGAGAGCGGGTAGGAAGGAGAGGAAGGAGACCTATGTACTGACAAATACCAAAGATATAATGATAAATGAATAAAGAATAGCATTCATCATATAACATCAACATTTTAAGAAAAAAATGTTAACTTTCCTTACTAAATACATGTACCATTTCATTTCACCCTATGAGTACTCAGGCTAAAAAGTTAACAATGGTATCTCTGATGAGAAAACTTTTCCTTACTTTATTTCTGCAGCACTTGAAATTTTACAGTAAGTTATTACTTAGGTACAAACAACTCTTTTTAAAGGATAATGATTCCTCTCCCATAAATTACCTCTTCTGGCAGAGCAGAATAGGGTTTGTCAGAAGTTGCAAGTAATAAAACTGGAGCAAATGAAGGAATATTCTGTAATAATGTGGTAAATGTGGCTTTGAGTGTTGGTCCAACTATTTCCCACCACAAGTGGATATGTGGAACATACACTATACTTGGTGCTGTTCGCTTAGCTTCACGGATCATCTAATAGAAAGGAAAAAAAAATGATATTCAGTTTGAGAGTCAGCACATTAGGAATGCTAACTCCATTAGCATAAAACAATGTTTAATTTCCCAGAACTATCACAAGAAACCCTCAAGTTTTTAAATGCTTCTTGCCCCAAATCCTACAACCTAGTTTCTAAGTGTTTTATAAACGTCTCATTTTATGAAAAACATGATTGCTTCAAGCAACTAGAAAATAGCTCAAGAAATCTAAGACTTTCATTAGTAGTAGCCAAAGTTAAACTATATTTTATATTAGAAATTAAATATAAGCTGGGCATGGTGCTGTAGAGGCTGAGACAAGACAATCAGGGGTTTGAGATCACCCTCAGCAACTTAATGAAACTCTGTTTCAGCACAAAATATAAAAGCACTGGGGGTGTGCCCTGGAAGTAGAATGCCCCTGGGTTCAATCCCTAGTACCAAAAAATAATAACTTTCATAAGGTCATAGCAATAATAAAAATGGTAGGTCTGAAATTTAATCCTATTTTCTTCCTTTTGTGTGTGGATTGAACCCAGAGGCATTCTACCTCTGAGCTACATCCCCAGTCCTATTTTATTTAAAAAAAAATTTTTTTTTTTGCGGTACTGGGGATTTAACTCAGGGCCATTTTACCTCCAAGCTACACACCCAGCCCTATTTTTTATTCTTTATTTTGAAACAGGGTCTAAGTTGCGGAGGCCCTCACTAAGTAGCTGAGGCTGGCCGCAAACCCGGATCCTCTGGTCTCAGCCTCCCAAATGCTGGGATTACAAGCGTGCACCACCATGCCCGGCTTATTTTTTAAATTTTGAAACAGCATCTCACTAAGTTGTGGAGGGCCTAAGTTGCTGAGGCTGGCCATGAACCTGCAATCCCCATCTCAGCCTCTTAAGTGCTGGGAGTACAAACATGTGCCACCATGCCCGACTCCTATATTCTTTAATGACTAAGAAATCATGCATATTTCTTTCTCATGAACCTGAAGTTAGAAATCAGAAAGAGAGGCTGAGACCGGAGGATCCCAGTTCGCGGCCAGCCTCAGCTACCCTAGTGAGGCACTCCGCAACTTAGTGAGACTTGGTTTCAAAATAAAGAATAAAAAATAGGGCTAGGGGTATAGCTCGGAGGTAGAATGCCCCTGAGTTCAATCCCCAGTACCACAAAAAAAAAAAAAAAAAGAAATCAGAAAGAGAAAACACAATGCAAAAAAGTAATACAATTCTAGATTTTGTCTCCGGAAGAGTGCTTTATCTTATAGCTTGTCTGGACAATAATGAATTACCTGGGCACATGTTTCTTCAGGAGATGTAGCACTGACTCCAAAAAGAACTGGAATGTCTAATGTATATACAGTAAATTTTTCCAAAGCATGGATGACAGCTGGTGCCAAGTGAGAACCTTGCCCAAATCCTGGTTCTCCTACGATCAATATTCTCGGTCGAAAAGACATAGGCTGGTAACAAGCATTTCTGAAAGAATGACCAATAAGCTATATTTTAGAAAAAACAAAAATTATTAAATATTTTCCACAAATGACCAATTATAAACCTTCATAAATCTTGCCTATATGACCAGCTAATCATAACATGATTCACAGAGTTTCTGGTATTAAGAGTTTTAGGAATACATTTATATAGTGATAACAACAACAACAACAAAAAAAAAATCTGATATTTAACTTAAATAAGACCCAGACTTATTAGCATCTTTTATCTTGTCAGCCAAATCTCACTTATTTTAAGAGAATTTATGCATCAAAAAAATTCACTTGCAAAGAAAATATACCTATTTGAATGAAGAAAATTAAAATTTTCTTTTGCCTTATTAAAGGATTTTTGAGAAAGTCCATTTTCATATACTGATGGAACATCATCATCACTGTATGCCAAGTCACTTTCTAACAGAGGACAAGAAATATCTGTAAGACAAACAAAAAATCCTGTACATTAGAAAATTTTATTTAATGCCTCAGTTAATAAATCAGTTTAATCAAGTTTAAGACTCAAAAATATTTTTGTAGTTATGAACATCAAGTAATTATAAAAATGCATTTCAGCTGGGCATGGTGGTGCATGCTTGTAATTCCAGTACTTGGGAGGCTGAGACAGGAGGATTGAAGGTTTGTGGCCAGCCTCAGCTACTTAGTGAGGCCCTCCACAACTTAGTGAGACCCTGTTTCAAAATAAAGAATAAAAATAAGGGCTGAGGGTATAGCTAGGAGGTAGAATGCCTCTGGAATCAATTCCCAGTACCACACACACACAAAAATAGCATTTCAAACTTTAAAAAGGTTAAATTCATCTATTATGTAATTTTTCTTCAAGTATTTTAGACAAAGTACAACCCAATTTTTTTTTTCAAGAGACTCTTTTATAAAGAAACATTTCTGGGATGTATAAGACATATTAGCTTTACTGATTTTAAAGCAAACTTTCAAGTCGGGTGTGGTGGCACATACTTGTAATCCCAGTACTTGGGAGCCTGAGACAGAAGAATCCCAGGTTCGTGGTCAGCTTCAGCTAATTAGTGAGGCCCTCCGCAACTTAGTGAGATCTTGTTTCAAAATAAAGAATAAAAAATAGGGCCGGGAGGTAGAATGCCCCTGGGTTCAATCCCCAGAAAACACACACACACACACCCCCCTTTCAATGGCCAATCAAATCTTATACCTGAGTCTAATGCTTTATTTTCTCTGACTTCTGCATGTGGAAAAACTCTCTGAAGGGCTTCTAAGATCCTGTGAACAGTACTCTGCAGGAGTGGTTTCACAATGGCAGACAGTGCCTGCCCAGGTGATGTCACAGCTCTTTTGGAGGCTGGTATCATCTTTTGCATAGCTACTTCAAAATCCTTGGCTGAGATATTAATTGATGAGAGATCCAACTGTAGCTTCTCACTAGTAGTATAGATCTGTGGGTAGCGTCGTCGTAGAGCACATAAAGCAGCTTCAGCACATATTGACTTAATATCTGCACCACAGTATCCTATGCAAAGCAACCAGGAAAAAATAAACACAAGAAAGCCAACCAACCCCCAAACTCTATGAGCACGGGCATGGTTAAAATTAAAATATCAGCCTTGACATAACAGCAGTAAAACATTTCTAGTAAAATAAGACTAAATATTTATATAGTGAAAAAGCATCAACAAATCAATCAATTGGTAAGCATCAACAAATCAGCTTGTGAGTAGAATACGTACACACTTAGTATAGCGTAAGAGTTAAGAGCAAGAACTTTGAGACTAGATTCAAATTCTAGTTTGTCATTTAAAAACTATATGATCTTTGGAGAAACACACACACACACACACACACACAGGATGACTAGAAAAATGTCAACAGTTAATAAGGGGCAGTTGTTATTGTCTGTTTTGCTCTCAAATTCCCCTAATGGTCAACTTATCAAGTATCATCCAGGACTTTGGAGATGAAAACATTCTACAAATAAGAGATGAGAACTACACACAATTTTGTATTTCTTTAAATATAACTTTACAAGACTACAACTTGTTCCATCTTTGAAATGAATGTACTGTTTAAGTACTTAAAACAATGTTTACCAACACAGTTTTCTGCTAGTTCTTCTAGAAATATGTCCAGAGGTTTGGGATTCCAATTCCTTGTGTGAATCTTTAGAATTTCTTTCCGAGCCTATGAAAAGAAAAATGTACTTTTTAAATAAACATAATAATATAAAGTACTATTCAGATTAGAATAATTTCAGTGTAAACTACATTTGATTATGTAAAATTCTAAACTAATCAACACAATATAAACAGAAATATAAAACAGTGAAAATGAGAAAAAAGAAGCCACGCAGAGTGGCGCACGCTTGTAATCCCAGTACTTGGAAGGCTGAGACAGGAGAATAGCAGGTTCTCGGCCAGTCTCAGCAACTTGTGAGGCTCTCCGCAACTTAGTGAGACCCTGTTTCAAAATAAAGAATAAAAAATAGGGCTAGAGGTATAGCTCAGAGGTAGAATGCCCCTGGGTTCCATCCCCAGTACTGCAAAAAAAAAAAAAAAAAAAAAAAAAAAGATGTTATAGAAATTAGTTTCATTGTTAAATAGACTTGCATTTATAGTGTGCAAGTTATAGTCATCATAAATGTAAACAAGATAAATAACTACTTAAATATCATTCATTCTGGTGCATATTAAGAACTATTTTTAAGAGTACTAGCAAGCTGGGTGTGGTGGCACACGCTTGTAATCCCAGCATTTGGGAGGCTGAGACCGGAGGACTCGGGTTCACGGCCAGCCTCAGCTACCTAGTGAGGCCTTCCGAAACTTAGTGAGACCCTGTTTCAAAATGAATAAAAAATAGGGCTGGGGGTATAGCTCGGAGGTAGAATGCCCCTGAGTTCAATCCCCAGTACCCTCCCCCCCCAAAAAAGAGTACTAACAACTCTGCCCATATTGTCTTACATGGTCTCAAAAGCTTTATTTAGTTGGCTTTAAAATAACTGGTTAGGAGCCGGGCGTGGTGGCGCACGCTTGTAACCCCAGCATTCGGGAGGCTGAGACCGGAGGATCCGGGTTCGCGGCCAGCCTCAGCTACCTAGTGAGGCACTCCGCAACTTAGTGAGACTCGGTTTCAAAATAAAGAATAAAAAATAGGGCTGGGGGTGTAGCTCGGAGGTAGAATGCCCCTGAGTTCAATCCCCAGTACCGCAAAAAAAAAAAAAAAAAAAAAAAAAAAC
>PVLC010012942.1:0-43005 GCA_004027655.1 Graphiurus murinus
CCCCAGCCCTATTTTTTATTCTTTATTTTGAAACGGTCTCACTAAGTTGCAGAGTGCCTCGCTAGGTAGCTGAGGCTGGCCTCGAACCCGGACCCTCCGGTCTCAGCTCCCAAATGCTGGGATTACAAGCCTGCGCCACCACGCCTGGCAGATGTCTTCTATTTTCTAGGTTAAAAATGCTTGTGTATTTTGTAGCAACCAATACAAAAAAAAAAAAAAAAAAAAAAAAAAAAAAAAAAAAAAAAAAAAAAAAAAAAAAAAAAAAAGCCCACCCGTTTGAGAATCTGAATGGAATTTCGTCTGAGCTATCCAGACGCCTGGTGAAGGACGAATCAATGAAATCAATGTGACGTGCTTTACTGTCCACACATTCTCCAGCCTGCCCTGCCGTTAATTAATCCCTGGTGCCCCGACTTGATTGATTGCAGAAGGACGGGTGTGCAGGGGAGACTCACCCAAGGACACAGCGGGGTCAGGGACCGAGGCGAGCTCTCCGGCGGCCGGTCCTGCTGCTGCCGCCCTGAGTGGCCACACGTGTATCGAACTGGTCCCTGAAATCCTGGGACACAGTCACCAGTGGCACCCCTCTCCCTGCAGAGATGTCTTCTGAGCATGGGGTGGGCGGGGTCAGGGAGAGAGGACATCCTACGGGGTGACACATCCAGCTCTGGCCTGGAATGGCTGTGTGACCTCAGGCGGGGTTTTAAACTCTCTGAGCCTCCGTTTTCTTGTTTGTAAAAGGGAACCTCACCTGCCCATGAGTAGGGCTGAGGTGAGGTTTCATGTCCGAGGCCCTCAGGTACAGTCCTATGCCTGCTTGGGGAAAAGACGACCCGCTGGTCCTTAATTTACACACAACCTCACACAATCCCACAAAGACGCTTCTGGACAGCTGTACTGCCTTGAACAGTGCCACCAAAAATTCTGTCTACTTAGAATGTGACCTCGCTTTGAAAGTGTCGGCACAGATGTTATCAGCTGAGATCTTACGTGAAATCGTCCTGGGTTGGTGGTGTGTGTGTGTGTATGCGGTAAATCCAAAGTCAGGAATGGGAGCAGAGAGAGAGACACAGGGAAAGAGCCAGGTGGAGATGGGGGTGATCTCTACAGGCAGGGCACCCCAGGGTGCTGTGGCGCCAGGAGCCAGAAGGGTCGGGCTGGGGCCTCCCACACAGCCCCTGAGGACCACCTGCCCATCCCTGATTCAGTCCTGAGTCAGGAGAGGGTCAGTTTCTGTGTTCAGCTCCCAGTTCGTGGGACAAGGTTTTTATGTTGTGCTGACAATCTTTCCTGGAGCTGTGCCTGTGTCCACCTCCTTGGGACCCACGGATGGGACCTTTAGGAAAGGGCCTCTGCGACGTGATTAAGCATCTTGACGTAAGAAGACTGTCCTGGACACTGTGCTGCCCAGGCTGGCCTTGACCTGCTGGTCTCCAGTGACCCTCCTGCCTCAGCCTCCTAAGTAGCTGGGACTACAGGTGCACCTGGCTTTAAATGTTTTTTCTCTTTTTATAGAGAAAGATTTTCAAAGCTTCGTGGTAGCCAACAGTTCTGTTGGCTGTTTACTGGGCAATTAATCTATATTTCAACAAACATGTTGAAATCATATGCGTGGGAGATGTTATCTTTTTACTTTATCAGAATCTTTCAAATGTACTATAATTTTTTAGTGGTACTGGGGATTGAACCCAGGGGCATTCTACCTCCGAGCTATACCCCCAGCCCTATTTTTTATTCTTTATTTTGAAACTGGGTCTCACTAAGCGGCAGAGTGCCTCACTAAGCAGCTGAGGCTGGCCGAGAACCCAGATCCTCCGGTCTCAGCCCCCCAAGTACTGGGATTACAAGCATGCGCCACCACGCCAGCTGTATTATATTTTAAAATATACTAGGAAAGTTAGATATTAAAAAGCAGTGCATTAGGAAAGTAATTTTCAGGCATTTCAAGGTGGGACTAACCATGTGAACATTAAGGCAAATGTCCTGGTTTCCAGGACAAACGTGCTCTAGGAGCTGGCTGGGCGCACCCACCGCCCGCGCCATGAGGATTATGCGCCTTTGTTGGATTATGCACCGAGCGCCTCTGTCTACCCCTCCTCTCCCACTGTGGCCATCCCTTGCCCTCTAGGGGGGTGTATTAAACACCAAAGTAACACAGGGCTGTCCATGGCTCCCCAGGCCACTCAGGGTGGTTTGCATGAGGGGGAACGGTGTTCGTAAATAAAACTAGTGTGTCTGGCTTTGAGTGCAGAGGGAGAGACAATGGACCTGAGCGTTCACGCTTTTTTTGTGTGTGTGTGTGGTACTGGGGATTGGACTCAGGGGCATTCTACCTCTGAGCTCCACCCCCAGCCCTATTTTTTATTCTTTATTTTGAAACAGGGTCTCACTAAGTTGCGGAGGGCCTCACTAGGTAGCTGAGGCTGGCTGCGAACCCAGATCCTCCGGTCTGGGAATGCTGGGGTTACAAGTATTCGCCACCACGCCCGGCTTTGTTTTTCTTATGTGACTTATAAGTCCTATAGAATGCTCAGGCCTACGGCGAGAACAACTGACACTGTCTCTCCAGCTTTTCTCTGGGGAGAGTCATAGTTAATAAACGAAGCAGGTGAGCTTCCAGCAGTAAATCAAAGGGGCCCAGCATGCACCCCGGGCTCCTGTCTGAACCCCTACTCACAATCAAGGTTTCAACAAATGGGGGCAGCCGAGCCTCATGGTGGGCCTGGCCAAGAAGAGACGCTCCCAGACACCAACACCAACAGGCTTTTATTGAGTTGTGCGTGCAGACGCAGCCTAGGCCAGCTTGAGGCACTGCGTGTTGAAGCTGTCTCCCTCCTTGCTGGCCACGGCCTCGAGCAGGCTCTGCTTCTTCTGCATGCTCCGCGAGGACTCCAGCTCGTACATGGTGGTCAGGTTGAAGAGCACGCTCTCGTGCAGGTAGTGCTGGGGGTCCTGCTGGACCATGGCCTCCAGCTGTCGCAGGGAGTCCTTGAGCTTGCCCAGGTAGAGCAGACACACGGCGGCGTTGTTGTTGGCCTGGAGGAGAGGAGGCATGCACGGGGGCAGAGGTCAGGCCCCGTCCCGGACGCCGCCCTGGGGGCCTCCTTCTGCAGCTGCCTGACGCCATGGGCTGGGTGGAGGTGTGCCTTGGCTGTGCACCCACGAGATGCAGCAGGCTGCGGGTCTCCTGGGCACAGAACCTGTTTCTGCTCGGGCATCTTACCACTGCATTTGTGGGCTCCATCCTCAAAATCTCCGTGAAGAATTTGTGGGCTTCAGCGAAGTTGTTCTGGCCCAGGTGAAGGAAGGCTCTGCAACAGGAGTGACGCGTAAGCAGCGCGCCCCAGAGCCCCAGGGTGTGGTGCTCACCAGTACCTGAGGGCCTCGGACATGTATGGTGGGAACATGCCACCTGCTTGGTGGAGGCCGAGTCCAAGGGGCACGCTGGCCAGGAAATCTCAGCTACCGGCTTCTAACTCAGACCAAGCAACCCACTTAAGACTCCTTCCTTGGCCCGTGTTCACTTGCGGGTGCAGGCTCCTCTCAAGGAAAGCACCTGTACCCACTGCTGCACGCTGGCCTGTGACGCTCTACTCAACACAAGAGCCTGAGAGCACTGGCACCAGAGTCCAAATATCAGGGTGCCAGAGAAGCAGCCATTCCTGCAAACCTGTCCCACCAAACAGGCCATACAAGCAGTATTCTGAAGAACGGGTTGGGGGGTCTCTTAAAATCAGTTTTTATGTTTGTATGTGGACTCTAAAGAGAAAACAGGAAGGGGGACTTCATGAAAACGAGGAGAGAGATCGACAGAGTAGAAGGGGCTGGAGGAAGGGGAACAGACCGAACAGCGTGTGCCTAGGTGAGTGTGTCACCGAATCTAATGATCATGTACAATACGGCCAACAGAACATGGCTGCAGTTCCGGACGACACCGGTGTGTCCTGGGCCTGCAGCTCCCAGGAGCTCAGTTCTGAGGACGGTGCAGGAGGTGAGCAGGACACGCTTCCTGGAGGAGAGCAGGGCTCTTCTGAGAAGCGTGGGAAGACGTGTATTTGGTTTAAAATACTTACCTGTTCATTAAAACCATTATTTTACCCTGTGGTCCATCCAATTTCTGTGTCACTTTCTCAACATCTTGGAAATACTTTTCAGCTGTTTTTATGTCTCCAATCTGCTTTGACAAAATATCTAGTTAGTTGATGAATTAAAAGAGACACTAAATCTGCGTCCACATACGCAGTTCCCTAGTGCTGTGTCAGAATACAAAGCTGTTCAGGTGTCAGGCAAGGGGCCTCTGCAGCCACTTAGTGATCATTACCTTTTGTAAAAAGGCAGGGGACATTTGAGATACGGTGGAGGTCAACTTCGTGCCAGAAATTAAGTTAATATGCATGACTGATTTAAAAGTCTTATGGTTTAAGAACCTGTGTTCTCTACAATGAATTCTGAAATAGCACTAAGTAAAAATAAAATGGCTAATAAAATAAAGATAAAGCACTTAAACTTTTGGTTATAACATGGCAGGCCCATTTTTTGGGTATCTGTGGTTAGTAAAAATAGTATGCAGCATTACATTTGCAAATTTCAAAGTCATATTTTGACCAAATAATACAGAATTCTGCTGTAAAAAAAAAAAAGATAATGCACCCACTCTTTTCATACACACACACATTCTTTAACACACATGAGAACCATTAGCTCCCTTAATCAAACAAAGCTGGCCCCTCTGGGTTGGCACCAGAAGCAGGTGAGTGGGGTGAGCAGGTGGATGTTCAGCCCCAAGTCCTGAACGTCCCTGACCACCCCCCCTGTGACTGCTGGGCAGCCACAAGGCTGGTTTTTAAAAGGGAGAGGCAGGCTTTCTTTTGCCTAAAAGTATAAAGGGAAATCAATGTTCTAAGTGAGGCTTGTAATGAGAAGTGTACGAAAAAAAAAAAAAAAAAAAAAAAAGCTCCTGTTACGGCGGCAGCTTTGGCGCACAGGGTGAGGTGAAGTGGCTGTCCTGTGCGTTCAGGGTCTGGCCTGGAGGAACAGCATCCCAACAGCGAGCCCCGCCAGATGCCGCCCTCCGACCCCACAGTGACCTCATTCAACAACCTGCACTTGTGCTGTCCCCCCTTCGATGGCCGAGGGGTCTAGTTAACTTTTCTGTGCGCTGTCACAAGCATGTGAACACTGCTCCTCATCCTTCATCCTCCGGTGGCCAGCTGAAGACTACTCCCCCATTTGTGTTGTGCTGGCTGCTCTGCATTGCAATCTGTCTTGTCAGGGATGTCTGCACATAGGTAGCAGAAAGCCAGAATGCGTCCCTCCAGGGCAAAGGGCAGGAGCACAGTGGTCCCCGTATTAGATTTGAGCATCCCAAGTTCAGCGTGGCTCTTACTGGAACACCTAGGCACCCAGCAACATCTCACGTCTACTAAAGTCCTCCTGAACAGGACAATGTTCAGTGTTGACCTGAAGTCACTGTAGCTAATGACTAAGATTCACCAAATCCTTAAACACGCAGGTGCTGTGCTCAGTGCGTCAAGCACCGTTCATTCAACTCTTTGAACACCTGGTAGAGGAAATTTTGAGGGAGCTCCTCCTCATTCAGTTTGTTCCCCAGTTGATTCTGTCTACCTGGGCACTCTTGCCGCCTGACAGCCCCCAGTCGTGAAGAGAGCTCTGACTCTCGGTTCTTTCACCTGTTTCTCCTCATAGTTTTGGATCCTTCACCATCTTGTTGGCCCCAAAGCCACGTTAATGTCTGTCTGTGACCACCTTAAAGTGTTCTCAAGACGGAATGTCTTATATTCTGCAAGATTAGTTCATATTTGTAGTCAGCTGAAAAATCTGTTTTGTAAGTAAAACTATTTCAATTTTTACTTACAAAATCACAGGTCTGAAATTGATAAAGAAGTTTCATTTAGTCATATCTTCATATTTGTATATGAAATATTTTCATATTATAAAATTTATAAGAAAAACGGGCATGTTCCAAACTGGTAAATTCCTACAAATTAATATACATAAAAGACGCACCCTACTTCACAATAGCCTAGGCTTGCTTTTATCTTCTTCTCCTTGGACTTCTCTTTCACCAGCTCCTCTTCCCGTCTGCCCTGGTGGACACAGCCCAGCCTGACGGGGCTTGCTGTCTTCTGAGCCCGTCTTGAAATTCTCTAAGGCATCTTTCCTGATCTCTGTGCAAAGTATTTTGTTTCTCTTTAATGGTACTAAGCTCTTTGGCAACCACCCGTTCTTTGCTCCCAATTTCACACATGCTTTTCTTGCTAAATAGCAAGTTTTAAAAATCTTTCTTCTCTGCTTTTGGTGTCCGATTATCACAGTAACCATAGATAAAAGCCGCCAGCAATATCCATGCCACTGCCTGAATGATGTGCTTCCTTGAAATTTCCTCTGCCAGATTAATTAGTCTATCACCTTTAAAGTCAGTCTCATACAGTCTCAGGATATGAAAAAAATATAGATAAGTTCTTTGCCAGTACGTAACACGAATGACCTCTAGTCCAATTTCCAAGAGTCCTTATTTCCATCGGAAACCTCGTGAGCAGTCTTGACTGTCCAGATTACTTTTGGCATCCTGGTCTTTTGAGCTCCTGCCAGAGAGCTTTGCTTACAACACCCTAAGGCTTCTCCAGCCTGCACCTGTAAACTCTCCCGAACCCCTCTTGCAAACCAGTTCTCCACCACGTGGTCAGGTATAGTCACAGCAGTGACTCATTTTATTGCTATCCATTTCTGTGTTGGTCAGCTTTGGGTCACTGTGACGCAATACCTGACACGACAACTCAGAGGAAGAAAGGTTTGTTTTGGCTCCGTTTCAGAGGATTTGGTCCACAATCAGCTGACTCCAAGGCAGAAACATCAAGGTGGATGGGCATCCTGGAGGGAAGCTGCTCAGCTAACGGCAGCCGGAAAGCAGAGAGGGAGAGGGAGAGAGAGTGGGAGGGAGGGAGAAGCAGCAAAGGGCTGGGAAGATCAACCCCGTCACCTATTTCCTCCACCTCCCAGCAGTCCACCCAGCTCTCAGTTGAATAATTCGTTAAATGGATCAATCCACCGACAAGGTCAGGGCTGTGATGATCCTGAGTGTCCCATCTCTGAACCCTCCTGCTACCCCTTCCTACCCCCTGCTCATCTTCCCACACTGAGACGGGCCAGCAGACAGAAGGAGCGAGCAGCCTTGGTTCCCACACTGTGGGGTCTGCCTTTTAACTCCATTTTTGGCAGATGTTCTTGGACAGATGTCTCTTTATTTGCTATGTGTTCTTAGGACTATTCCCAGCAGCTTAAATCATTGTTCAAAAACATTTTTACAGTAGTTCTTACATTTCCTTGAGGAGGCGCTGGTGGAGCTCACTAGGTTGTCATGCCAAAGCCAACCTCCCCCTGTTGCTTTTAGAAAGCTTTTCCGAGGTGTTCCTGGTGTACAATAAACAGCACAGATTTGAGGTGGGCCTGAAGTTCAATAAACTGCACAAGTTCAAAGTGTACGATCTGATGACTTTGGATCCATGTCAGTATATGAAGATGCATCGCCACAGCCAAGCTGCCTTGTGACCTCCGCCATCACTCTCTACCCACTCCTTGCTGTGACTCTACCTGGCCGCTGGCCACGTGCTCTGCCTTCATCCTCCACACTCAGCGCGTGGCGGGCACAACTGTCTTCGACTTCTTCTCTCCACCGGCACCTCCTCCCCTCACAGAGGCATGCTTAGGCCTCTCTCAGCCCCAACCTCCCGTCTCCCACCTCGGGTCCCACCGTGGCTCCCTCCTGCTCCTGGCAGTGTCCTGCTGGCTCTCCGCTGACACTCTGCCAGAGGCGGCTGAGGCTTTCTCTGGGGTCTCCCCAGTCCTGAGGTCCAGGGGTCACGCACCGCGCTCTACTTCTCTCCTGCCTTTGCACGGCTGGGCTGATGTTGGGTCAAGTCACTTGTCCGCATTCGTCTCCTAGACTCCCACGCCAGCACACAAGGACTCTGCTGGCGTGAAGTGACAGACCTCCTGAGGGGCTGGATCTGAGTCAGAGTGAAGTGACTTTAAAAGGACGGACAAAATACTTCTGAGGTCTGGAGATCTGATCACCTCTGCTCTTCCTTCAGACTGTGTGGGCAGCTCCCCAGATGCACACATCTCCAGCCTGTGGAAGATTTCCTCAGCAGCACAGTTTCTCTCCTGTCCTGATTTCCTCTTCATTTAACTACCTGCCACTTGCTTTGTGTGCAAAAAGCACACATGCTCTGAAGGATACCGTGCACGATGGGAGGGCTGTGGGCCCAAGAGTGAGTTTTAAATCACGGGTGTTGTTTGGTCTTTGCACGGATAGCTGTCAGTGAGCGTGGACAGAGGCAGTTAAACCGTGAGACCAGCAAAGGCAAGAGAGGGACGTGTTCCCTTATGTCTAGGAGCTAAACCTAAAATAAACCCTTTAATGCACCGTATGTCTGAGACAGGGCTCCAGCTGTCCTGTGAGCAGCACACACTAAGTAGATGTGTGTAGAACTTGGCTTATAACAAGAATTGTGCAGTGCACTTCTTGCACAAAATGAGGCAGTTCTTCAGAAGTAAAATAGCCCCTGAAGATTTAAAACAGAAAGTCTGCTGCCAGGAGACTTAAGAGAGGGGGTACCATTAGGGCCCCCAATATTTGCCAATGTGTCTTACTCTATAGTCTAACAATTGTGGGTTTGAGAGACAAGTGATTCTCCCATTTTTAGTTCACATACCATCTTAGGAAAACCTTAAAAATAAATTCGGGCTGGGTGTGGTGGCACACACCTGTAATTCCAGCTAGTTGGGAGCCTGAGGCAGGAGGACAGCAAGTCTGTGGACAGCCTGGGCAACCTACTGAGATCTTGGGTCAAAATAGTTTTAAAAAAGGGTGAGGGGTACAGATCAGCGGCAAAGTGCTTGCCTAATATATGCAAGGCTCTGAGTTCAGTGCAAAATATGAAATACAGCATTCTAATCAATTGTGTGGAATTACCTAGAAACCCACTCTCTGGTCATTTACTCCATCTCCATTTGGCAAAACCCAACCCTAACATTATGACGGTTCCTTTATGTTCTCCCATAGGTCTGTGCATATTTTGTTTTAGAACAATCATTTCTTCATTTTCCACCCTTCAGAGTGGAAATGGAAAATGTCACATCTCTTTTTGATTAGTGCTCGCTTTTCAGTTCTCTTGTCTGCACGCTCCCAAACTCAGGTGGGAAGCTGGCATCCCTCCAGAACAGCGCCTGAGCACACCCACGCCTCTTCCTGCCTACACACGTTCACACAAGGAGGCGCAGAGGAGCAGCTGCAAGCACTCTAGGCACACATACGGTGACCCCAACGCCGCAAGCTCTGACCTGCTCCGTCCCGAAGCCGAGCCTGGTGCAAAGGCAGCACGGCAGAGGCAGGGTGGTCTCTGATTCACAGAGCCTGCCTGCTGCAGGTGCCACTGCACGCCGAAGGTCACGAGGACGGAGTTGGCAGCGGCAGCATGTGGGGCGGCAGAAGTGCTGGCCACCCCTGGCAGTGCCTGGGTCCCCCGCCTTGAAGAATGTGCCTCTTCAAGCTCCGCTCCCTGGCAGGTGGACACACTGGCTTCCTTTTGGAGTGACATGCTCTTGGAGAACTTTCGATCTGCCTTTCCTGCTGAGCAGCTTTGCGGTGATCCCTCTTCACGAGCAGGTTGGTTCAGAGGAAGTGTCATCGGTAGCAGGTCTAGCTGGTCAGCAGCGCACCCCCGTCTGTCCTCAGGCTCCGCACCTTTCACTTCTGCTGAGGATACTTCCCCGACCTGCTCCTGTAAGCCAGCCTTGATCTGACCCGTGGCATCGCTACACCTCCAGCAGCCAGCACTGTGAACCACCCCTCTGGGTCAGCGACTGCATTCAAAATGACGTCAAGACGTCACCCTGCCTGCGGTTTCCATGCGCCTAACACCTGACAACCTCAGCTTGGGGAAATGAGACGAGCTTGTGTGGCTCCAAGCTGCGCTATTCCGGCCGCAGCCATGCGCTCTGTAACATGCCCTTTTTCTCTTTATTCCACCAATTTGCATTCTGTTGATTGCCACAAAGCTCTGCTCCACGCTTGACAGGTGTCTTCAACAGTACTCACTACTTGAGAGATGGCTAAAAATATACTTACTTTTATAAAACTGACTCTTCTAATGTCCTGAAAACATAGTGCACAAGGCACTTATAGCACGCACAATGTCTTTGCTTTCGTGGTGTTAACAATTCATTTCGGAGCGGCTCACAACACTGTCAGAGCTGTACCATTGTGAAGATGCGTACTGTAGGGGCTTGAATGAAAGCGCCGCGCGCTGTGGGGCCTGGGGGCCCCCCGCGTGTCTGAGGCGGCTTCTCTGAGGCTCTGTAAAGACTCTGCCAGAGCTGAGGTGCCTGCAAGCTATGGGCACCGATTCAGGGCCGTGTGCCTTGAGAACAAAACCTTGTGCTGGTTTCTGTGTGTTTCTTCAGTTTGAGACCTTGTTGCCTAAAACAGAGCGGAGTCAATCCTATCTGCACTTAATCCTGGAGTTTCCTTTAGAATCTAGTCCCATCCTACCCAGCTGAGCGGTCCTACACCCTACCACCTCTCACAGCCCTACACACATCTTGATCTGCTCCAGGAGGGAAGACTGAGTGAGCACAGCATGCCGGCAGGAAGGCCACCGCCCGGCACATGCACGCGGTCCCTCCTGGGCTTGCTCTGGTGGAGAAGGAGTGCATGTGCGTGTGTGTGCACCTGAGTGGGAGCGTGTGGGAAGGGGGAGGGGGCTGGCTGTTGGTTAAGAGACACAGGCTCTGAGGTCACAGAGGCCTCCTTCACACTCCTGGCTCACTGTCATCTATGTGGTCCTGTGGCTGGGTCTCTGGGACCTGGGGCAGGCTGCTTGACCGTTTGGCAGCCTCAGTTTGCTAATCTGTCAGATGGGCCAGTAACACCTCGAGGTGAGGTGGTGCGCACGGCGTCTGACTCGTGCGAGTGGATGTCTCGGGCGCCCGCTTTCTCCTCTCCACCAGCCCTGGCTGGCTCACTTCCTCTCCCAGGCTTAGAAACACACGAGCCCGAGGGAGAGAAGGCCGTGGACCCACCTTCTGCAAGTGGGGGTCACCATCCTGGACTGACAGAAACGAGGACAGGGACTTTCCTGTCACCAAATACACCAGGGAAACGCATCCCTGCTTCCCTGAGCTTCATGGCAGAGGGCTGAAGAAACGTCCCGACCCTCTGCCTTGCTGCGATCGGTGCTGCAGTCTGCCTGTTCTGCTGGGATCGGTGCTGCTGTCTGCCTGTTCTGCTGGGATCGGTGCTGCTGTCTGCCTGTTCTTTGCCCAGGATACACATTCGAGCAGCGAAACTAACAGCAGAAGATGAACGAGTTGCTCTATTATCAGTCAGCTAGGCTGAAGATCCTTTCTGGCGACTCAGTACTCTTCTCACTGCACCGGGGCATTTCTGAGGTTCTCTATTTCGGTGTGTCTTTAGTGGAATTCCTGCCAACTAACTGAGCAACTGGCTTCCCACTTGAGTCAAGGGCAGGAGGACTCCGTGCTCAAACCTGAGATGCTGCAAATAATCAACACTGTAATGGCCACACTCATTTGAACTGAAATATTTGTGCGCTATTCCCTATATTTACGAAATTAAATTCCCGGCCACAGAATTCCTAAGAGCAGGCCCCTGCTTGGACCTTCCAAGATGCCCTGGTTCAGCTCCTGAGCTGCCAGCAGCATGGGTACCTGGAGGAGAATCCGGCCGATGCCGCTCAGCAGCTGAGGCTCCTGCTCTGGGTAGTACTTGGCAACCGCGCGGTATGCGTCCACGGCCAGCACGTAGTCCTGTGGGAGGAGACACAGAAGAGCTAGAAAAGCCACGCTCAGTCTACACGTCAGGGAGAGCACAACTGTCTGCAGACGCGCAGAGCCGGCGGGGAGCAGGCAGTCGGCGCAGGACCCGGAGCCTACGCAGATATGGGCCCGCTCCTGCTGCTCAGGTGGAACCAGGCCCGAGCTCTCTGTGACAAGCACAGGTTCTTTCTGTCACCGAGGGCCCCAGGGGGCTCTGGACCTTGAGTCAGGCCAGCTGTTGGCTTCCTAGCCTGATCTTCTAAGTAGCAGCTCAGAGGTCACCTGGACTGGGCCAACTCTTTCTCGGCAAAGTGAGGTGGGATGATGATTTTGTATTGGCTCCATCTTCCAAATACATAAGCCCAAGCTTTAAAATGTTTCCTAAATATTTTCTATGCTAGAAATTGAAGCAAAACCTCTATAGCAAATCAGCTTGGCTGGAAGAGGGAGCCCACAATTCTAGGTCATCCTTCCGCATAGGACGCTGGGCTATCGCCGGCTCCCTACGTGCGCAGGAAGCTCCAGCTATTTTAGACAGGCCTCACGGCACGTGTGAAAAGGCCCCGGGCCGGGCCTGTGTTTGGCATCTGCACCCTGCAGGGGTCCTGGCCTGCTCACGTGTCTTCCCAGCGTGCCCCACGCGGCCTTGCTGTGACCTGGCCGGGGGTTCCTCCTCACGGCAGGGCCTGGCTGCCACAGTCCTAGCGTCCATGCCCCCGGCGCTGGCCTGCTTGGTCACTGGGAAGAGAGCAGGGCCTGCCCCAGGTGTGGGGAGTTCTGCCAGCCACAGGCACACAGGTTAGCTCCTCGCGGGCCGGTGAACAAGTAGTGTCCTCCTGGTGACAGGGAGCACCTGTCAGTGAGCTGTGCGGGACCGGCACCATGCCGCGCGCTTAACCCTGTCCTCTTAGTTACGGCGCGGGCTCGGCAAGACCACGGCCGCCACGGTTGCTTTCCCCAACGCTCACCGTGAAGTCCCAGAAGGTACTTTTATTTCTGTATTCCTCTACATTTTCAATTTCCTCCAAAATGGGACTAGAATTACTAGTCTGCTAATTGGGATGTTATGAAGAAAGGCAGACGACAAGTCAAATTCCAGTTTGGCAGGAAAAAAATGAAGACTCTCCAGTCTGGTACCTTCAAGTGCAGCTCATTAAAACTAATTTTATTCAAGGCCTGATGCTCACGAGGAGCCAGACAGCACATGTCTTGGTTTCCTCGCCCAGGACTTTTTTTTTTGAGACAGGGTCTCACTAAGTTGTCCAGGGTGGCCAGGAACTTGTGATCCTCCCGCCTCGGCCTCCGCACCTGCTTCCCAGGCCTTCCTGCTGCCGGCAGGGGGACTGCGCCGCTTCTGGGCATGCGTGAGTGTGCACCGTGAAGCACCCCACGCAGAGGAGGCTCTGTGAGCCAGCCCCTCGACCTGGGGGAGCTGAGGCTGTGGCTGAGGGTCTGGTCCAGGGAGCAGCCCTGTTCCCAGGCAGGGTGGCAGCGCTGGTCCTGGCTGGGGCTCCAGAATGAGCAGCAGCCTCTGCCCCTCTCGGGAGGGCCTGGGCCCAGAGCGTCCGCCCCACCGGGGCCTGGCTGTTCTGACACGCACCTCTTGCTTTAGGTTTCCAGTGCACAAAGGCTAGCTCCGGGGTTGGTGCTGAGCCCTGTCCCTGGGCTGTGCCTGGTGCACATGTCCCAGTCTCCGCCTGTGCTGTGCCACGGAGGCAGGAGCGGGTGGCAGCAGGCCCTGCTGGGATGGCTTTCTGGCCAGTGTCACTGCCTGGATGACCTCCTGTTCCAGCGCTTTGTCACAGGGCCAGCGTTTCTGACGACGGTCCAACATGACAAAGGCAGGTTCTGAAAGCCAGGGACCCTTGATGGGACAGGCTGCCACCTTGGCCTATGACGATGCCGCCAGGGACCACATGGGAAGGCTGCAACCCAGGCCAGCCAAGGGACTGTGTGGGGCATGTGCTGCGGCTGGGTGGCCACCTGGGAGGTCAGGGAGAGCAGCAGGTGCCGTCCCTCAGGTGCGGACAAGACCTCCACCCAGGAGCCGGCTACAGCCAGGAGGAGGAATTTCCACGCATCTCAAGGAGTCCCTGGTCCAACAGGCCGGGTGCAGGTCTGAGGTCGAGGCAGAGAGCTCCCCCGAGGTGGCTGCTACTTAACGACCGCCCCTCATTGAAGGCGGGAGGTGGCCCCTTTGAGGGAACTCAGCTAATAGCTCTCCAGGAGCTCGCTCCACTCTCCTGAGCAAACCGAGTCGGCCATGAAAAGACACCGGGCGCCCCGTCCAGGGACAAAGCCCCAGCGCAGTCTGCGCAGTGCCCTGCTGGACGGCTGCAAGAGGTCGGGGCACGCAGGGGCAGGTGTGCTGCACGCGCCTTTCTACAGGTGAGAGCCAGGTGACGCTGATGGACGTTGTGCTGGGCGGTGTGGGGACACCTGGGGGGATGTGGGCTTGGGGGGGGGCAGGGTGCTGAGCAGTGAGGCGGCACACCTGGCACCTCCAGGTGACCAGGAGGCAGACGGAGCGCCAGTTCCTGGCCAGCCTGGGGGACTGAGGGAGACCTTGTCCCCAGATACGGTCAAAAGGGCTGGGGACAGCTGGGTGTGGTGGCACACGCTTGTAATCCCAGCATTTGGGAGGCTGAGACCAGAGGATCCGGGTTCTCGGCCAGCCTCAGCTACCTAGTGAGGCACTCTGCAACTTAGTGAGACCCGGTTTCAAAATAAAGAATAAAAAATAGGGCTGGGGGTGTAGCTCGGAGGTAGAACACCCCTGAGTTCAATCCCTAGTACCGCAAAAAAAAAAAGGGCTGGGGACATAGCTAAGTGGTACCTGCCCAGACGCGCCCTCAACACGCACTGACCTAATGAGGGGAAGCAACGCTTGCAGACTGAGGACAGAGCGTTTTCCTATGCCACACGAGCACGTATGCCTTGCAGTGCAGGAGGCAGGCAGATACTGGAGGCTGGGGCATATTAATAGATTTCTCATCATTAGAATTTAAATTAATATTTACTTCACGGTAATAAAGATATTATTAAAAATAATGAAATGGCTGATTAAATAACTCATTGTTAGCCCATACACACAGATTAACACACACCAGACCCCATATGCAGAGCCAGCACCCACTGCTGCAATACCGAGCACGCCCACTAGATGGCAACAGAGCGCCCGCGCTGGATTGGCCTCAATTGCAGTATTCCCTTCACTCCTTTTTTTAACTCAGGAAAATGAAAGATTAAGCTAAACTTTCAAATTCAACCGTCTCCGTTTAAAAGGCACTTTTGAAAGTCAGTCATGTTCTGTACTGAGTCCTCACGACACAGGTAGAGGCCTTACATTTGGGGTATGGCGTCATCATAACTATAGTAAAACAAAGCATTTTTTTATCCCATAATTTTCTATTAAAGTATCTTAAAAATGCAAGTAAAAGCTGAACAGTGGGACAGGTACCGTCCTTCCCTGAGGACGTGTAGGCTCATGATTAATGCAACATTAATGGTGTGCATCTCTAGCTCGCGCTTCCTTTCTTTGCCTGAGTCTGTGACCTTCAGGGGAGGCTGCGGGGCCTGGAGGGCTGGGGCCTCCCTGCAGGCTGCCCTGGCTCCCAGGCAGGGGTTCTGGGTCGGCAGCAAGCAGCGCCGGGGACACTGGCCTGCTCCCCACAGCAGGGGACCAGGAGCGGGGTTCTGGGGTGCCCCGTGGCTGCCAAAGCCTTGGGTAACAAACACAGGGGCCTTCTGAAATATCTTAGACATGAGGGAAGAAAAAACCGGTTGTGAGCAGAAGGCACTCCTTACAGAGCTGCCTTCCTTTATCCAGTGCGCTGAAGGGCAAGAAATGGCCTTGTGAAGGTGGGAGCTGTGTCAAGGTCACCTGCCACAGAGGAAGAGCCTGTCCTGCCTGTCTGCACCCGGCACACACCTGCCCAGGTGCAGAGGCAGGGCCCTGGCCGCCCAAAGCTGGACCGTGACCCAGCACCTTCCTCTCTGGGCCCGAGCTGCTTCTGGCTTTGAATCTACTATCCCAACACCCGGTCTAAGGATGCGACCAGCAGTGGGGCTGCTGCGGGCTGTGTGTGCAGAGCTGGGCGTCAGGTCAGGGCTCAAGCAGGGGCCCGGGTGTGGATTTCTCCACCTGGTACACTGCCTGCTCCTCTGCTGCAAATCCAGCGCGGGAATGACCTTGGGCAGCTGGAGCACGCCAGCCAGCGCAAGCGCGGGAGGAGTTATCATCCGGCTCGGAATAGCCCAGGAGGTGTTAATGGCGCTGCTCTGGGCGTCTGCAGCTCACAGATTCCTGCTGCAGCTTCATGCCCGCAGCTGGCAGCCCATGCCCGGGGTGGGAGGTGAGCCAGGCTCGGGGCGCACCCGAAACAAAGGCAGAAGCCGAGAGGCACCGCTGCAGAGGCTGGGGGGTCTGTCTGTGCAGAGCTGAGAGAGACGAGTGACTGACAGCCTTGGCTCAGCTCCTGGGGGTGCGGAGCTCTGGGGTGAAGTCCTCAGAAGCGGGTCTGCTGGGGAAGTCTGTCTTTAGATGTCACACGCATCAATCATAAAATCAAACTGAGATGAGAAAGAAACCCACCCTCGCGAAGCCGGGAAGAACAAAGGACACCTTTCTGGGATGGAATTCAGAGGAGAATGAGGGGGGAGCGAGTGGTTTTAATTAATTCATTTAGACTCATGCTTGCACAGTTCCACTTGGTAATGTGAATTCTGCTTTCTGCAGAAGTTTCTTGTGGCAGGAATGACAGTAACCTGAGCGCCCGCATGCCACTGAACCCTCCTGAGCGGCCTGGGCTTGGCTGGACCCCGCTTGGGAAGGCGGCCCAGCAGCTCCCTCCCAGCTTCTCGGCGACACGCACGCTCGCCAAGAACACACGGCGCCCCCCGGCCTGCCACATACCTTCATCAGGAGCAGACAGTTTGCCATGGAGTACAGCACCCGGCCCAGACGCGACCTCCACAGCTGGATGGAAGCTGCAGGGAGAGAGCAGCCCGTGAGCGCGCCCACGTGAGCTCGGCCTTCTGCGTTGCTACCACACGCTGAGACCCACACGCTGGTGCTGTGGCCACCTCCTCCCCACCCTGCCTGTGGCAC
Source organism: Graphiurus murinus (assembly GCA_004027655.1). Taxonomy (NCBI): domain Eukaryota; kingdom Metazoa; phylum Chordata; class Mammalia; order Rodentia; family Gliridae; genus Graphiurus; species Graphiurus murinus. The sequence continues at coordinate 16,970 of PVLC010012942.1, forward strand.
CCTCCCAGGCCACCGGCCCGTGCTGCATCCTCCCGCGGCTGCAGGTCAGGCTGGGTGAGAGGCCCCTCCCCACAGTATCTCAGAACCTGGCCCCGCGTGGAAAGCCCCCCGCAAGTGCGGTGCCTCTTCCTCCCTCGGGCCGCAGGCCTCGATCTGCCCTTCGCACGTGTGCTTCGCTACCAAGAAGGGGACTCTGCGAGTAGGACGGACCCAGGGCTCACCTTGGCTGTTCTCGTGCGTGAGGCCGCTCGCGCAGCCGTCCTCAGCTAAGCCCTGCTCCAGGTTGGCCAGGATCTGCAGGCGTTTCAAACAAGAACAACGAATGCCGTGAACAATGGATCTGCATCGAGACTTGTCATAGTATATTTTACGTAGAGCGAGTTTCTCTGGATGAAAACCAATCTGTCAAGGAACGTTCGCAGGGACACCGCTCCAGGGCGTGACGACTGTCGCTCCGAGGTGACGGTGACTGGAAGGGCCCTGCTCGCCCAGGAAGGTGGGTCTGGGTTTAGGACACTCATAACGCACTCCCAGACATCGCCCACAGGGAGCACGTGGTTTTCCTTTTAAGAAAAGCACCAACTGTGTCACACACGAGAGTGATGATTAACTATAGAGGAAATACCTGTCTCCCTCCTCTAGGGCACCACGAGGGCTGTGGCCTTTTTATTTTTTATTTTTTTGTGGCACTGGGGATTGAACCCAGGGGCATTCTACCTCCGAGCTACACCTCCAGTCCTATTTTTTATTCTTTATTTTGAAATGGAGCCTCACTAAGTAGCTGAGGCTGGCCAAGAACCTGGGTCCTCGCCTCAGCCTTTCAAATGCTGGAATTACAAGTGTGCACCACCACGCTGGGCTAGCTGTGGCTTTTTTAAATGTACCATATAAACTTTGTGTAGGTGTCATTTCACATAGACTTTACTGTTTGCTTAATAACGTCTGGTGCTTTTTTGGTGTTTTGGTTTTCCCTGAAAGGAAAGCTGCTGTGGCTACTGTTATTTGGGTAGAAAATTCATTATTATCATTTGTAGTAGTAGTAGTAATACTGTGAAATAGTACTGGGGATTGAACCTAAGGGCATTCTGTCTCCCAGCTACACACTCAGTCCTTTTTATTTTTTTGTTTTGAAGCAAGGTCTTGCTAGATTGCTGAGGCTGGTCTGGGATTACAGAAGTGTGCCACCACAAGGTCAGCCTGGGTAAACAAGTGAGATCCTATCAAAAAAAAAAAAAAAAGAACTGGGCGTGGTGGCACACGCTTGCAATCCCAGCATTTGGGAAGCTGAGACTGGAGGATCCAGGTTCCTGGCCAGCCTCAGCTGTTTAGTGAGACCCTGTTTCAAAATAAAGAATTAAAAAAAAAAAAAAAAGTAGGGCTGGGGCTGTAGCTCGAAGGTAGAATGTCCCTGGGTTCCATCCCCAGTACTGAAAAAAAAAAAAAAAAAAAAAAAAAGGAAAGAAGGAAAAAGGAAGAGTGAACCAAGTATTGGGGTTACAACACGTCTGGTGACAATTCATTTTTTTCGAGGGAGGATGAGGAGAAAGTCTTAAGAATGAAGAGTATCTGCTGGGAATGGGGAAGGAGCCAGGAGAAAGCTCACTCAGTGCTCTCTGCAAGTATATTAAAGACATGCGTGGTGGTGCACACTTGTCATTCCAATACTTGGGAGGCTGAGACAGGAGGATCACAGGTTCAAAGCCAGCCTTGGCAACTTAGCAAGGCTCTCAGCAACCCAGTGAGACCCTGTTTCCAAACAAGATACAAAGTTGGGCTGGGGGTGTAGCTTGGAGGTAGAATGACTCTGGGTTCAGTCCCCAGTATCAAAAAAAAAAAAAAAAAAGTATACTAAAAAAAAGACTACTTGCTAGAGAGAAAAACAGAGAGGTGCCACCTGACCTCAGGCCATAGGCTTTGGGAGAGACCCTTCCTGACTCGGTCAGCTTGGCAGTTAACACCCGCAGTGCCGCCGCCAGGGGTGGCAAGGGCGGGGGACAAGGTGCAGCTGGGTGTTCAAGGCCACTGCCTCACGGGGTGGTGAGGACGGCGTCCCTGCCTCCTGCCCCACAAGGGTCACTGTTTCACACAAGCTGACCCTCCACGGGGGACACACCTGGGTTCACCTCTGTGACCTGGGAGAGGGCCTAGCTGGCTTACCCAGGCCAAAAGATACTTTCTAGTTAATCTGTCTTCTGGCATCTGATCATAAACCAGAAACCCACAGGGAAAAAGTCTAGGTGTTGCCATTAGGCTCAAGTCCCCTGGGCTGGGGTGGAGGAGCCCGGAAGAAAGGAGAGGGATGTGGAGGAGCCGCGAGGGCACCTGGTGGACCCTGACCACAGCAGAGGACGCGCCCGGGGATGGGTCCAGGAGCCAGTGGGCTCAGGCATCAAGGCAAAAACGAATGGCCGCCAGCCAGAAGATCTGTGCTCCCTCTCTGCCCAAGGCTGCAGCTCACCTCTGCCCGCCAGCAGGGGACCCAAGCCTGGGGGGGACATCGCCCAGCGGGAGGAGAGGGAACGAAGCTGGGGTGGGGCGCCTCAGAGGGCTACAGACAGAAAGGCCGGGAGGCGAGGGGGAGCTGCCCACTGCAGGTGCCAAGAAGCGAGGGAGCAGCTCTGCGGGGGCAGCCAGGGCCCAGCGACCAGGGCCCAGCGGCCAGGGCCCAGCGACCAGGGCCCAGCGGCCTCGGCACAGCGACCAGGGCCCAGCGACCAGGGCCCAGCAGCCAGGGTCCAGCAACCAGGGCCCAGCGACCAGGGCCCAGCGACCAGGGCCCAGCAGCCACGGCCCAGCAGCCAGGGCCCAGCAGCCACGGCCCAGCAGCCAGGGCACAGCAGCCAGGGCACAGCAGCCAGGGCCCAGCAGCCAGGGCCCAGCAGCCACGGCCCAGCAGCCAGGGCACAGCAGCCAGGGCACAGCAGCCAGGGCCCAGCAGCCACGGCCCAGCAGCCAGGGCCCAGCGACCAGGGCCCAGCAGCCAGGGCCCAGCAACCACGGCACAGCAGCCACGGCACAGCAGCCTCGGCACAGCAGCCTCGGCACAGCAGCCTCGGCCCAGGGCCGCCGGCTCTCGGGTGCAGACCTCGGCCCTCTGCTGTCTGGGGAGCCATCTTTGTCTCCTGGTATGTGTCTACAGAGCTGGAGAGGGGACGCTGGTAGGATGGAGACAGAGCAGACTACAGACTCCCTCTACAGAGAACGGTGTCACAGGGTCTGCAGGGACCCAGCCACTGAAGCGCTCCAGTGCTGAATTAACATGGTCAATACGTCCACACTACCCAAAGCAATTTTCAGATTCAATAAAACCCTTGTGAGAATACCGATGACATTTTCACAGAACTAGAGAAAAAAACTCCTAACATTCATATGGAAGCACAAAAGACCTGGAAGACCCAAAGCAATCTTGAGCAAAAAGAACTAGGCTGGTAGCATCATAATACCCAATCCTAAGACGTCTTAGTAGAGAATCAAGGTAATCCAAACAGCACGGTATTGGCATGAAAGTAGACACATAGATGGAACAGAATAGAGATCCCAGAAATAAAGACACGAATCCATGGTTGACTCTCGACAAAGGTGCCAGTCATTCATTGGAGAAAGGACAGAGTCCCGGAAACTCAGTGGAGAGGACGGCCACTTGACACTATCACCATTCAAACACCAACTCAAAACGCTCACACCCAGCGTGAGGCCGGAACTCAGAAACTACTAGGAGAAAACGTGGGAGCAGCACTTTGAGACCTTGGTACAGGCAACGGTTTTCTGGATATGACCACAAAAGTACAGGGAGCAAAAGCAGAAACAGACAAATGGGATTTGGTTCAGTTCATCAAACTGAAAAGCTTCTGCGCAGCAAAGGAAACAGTCAAAAGAGTGAAGAGATAGCCTACTGAACGGGAGAAAATAGTTGCCAACAGATGATTAACAGAGGGAATACAGGGGACTTGATAAACTTAACCACAAAACTGTAAGTAATTTAATTAAAAATGGGCAAATGATCTGAGTAGGTCCTTCTCAAAAGATGAAACACAAACGGCCAACAAATATGAAAAAAATGCTTAGTATCTTCAGCCATCAGGGAAAAGCAAATCAAAACTGCAGGGCGAGCTCATCTTGCCACAGAGTAGTAATTATTAAAAAAAAAAAAAAAAATCCTTGCCCTTTCAGTAATTTTGTTATTTCACAGGAATGGTTGCACTTTGGGAAAATGGAATTGTTAAACCTGATGTCAAAAGTGCTGGAGAGGATGTGGAGAGGGGGCACGCCGTTGCTGGGAATGTAGATTAGCACCCATGACGGAGAACAGTGCGGAGGGCTCCCTAAGGACTAAACACTGATCGACCACAGACCCAGCCATCTTAATCCTAGGTTCACAGGCTAAGGGAATGAAGCCGGCATACCCAAGAGAGAGCTACATGCCCATGTCCACTGCAGCACTGTTCACAAGAGACGTGGAACTAGCCTAGCTCCCACTAACAGGTAAAGTGGAATGCATACATATAATGGAGTACTATTGAGCCACAAAGAATGGAATTCTGTCATTTACAGAAAAACTGATAAAACTGGAGGACACTATTGTCGAGCAAAATAAGACAAGTACACAGCTTCTCTCTCACACGTGGAAATGAAAAGAGTCGACCTAAGGCAGAACAGAGGTCACACGAGGTTGGGACAGTGATCAGGGCTTGCTCTAATAGCACACCGAGCCTCCTTAGCATGCGTAATACATGTTAACCACAGGGAAAACAAAGCCGTCCGAATAGAGAACATTTACTTATTGGTTTATTTTTTGGTACCAGGGATTGAACCCAGGGGAATTCTACCTCTGAGCTACACCCCCAGCCCCATTTTATTTTTATTTGGAAATAGGGTCTTGCCAGGTTGATGAGAGTCTCACTACTTGCTGAGGCTGTCCTTGAACCTGCGATCCTCCTGTCAGCCTCCCAAGTACTGGGCTTACAGGCATGCGCCACCACACCTGGCTTAGAATTTATTTCTAAAAGAAGAAAAGAAACTACTGTTGTTTTTAGCCAAAGAGTTTTGGAGTAACTTATGTGGCAACTGATAACTCAAGGTGAGTTACTAATTGACTTACCTGAACAACTGACAGTAAGTCAGAGTGACCCTGTGCTTTTTATTTAAGGCTCTCATGAATGAGAGCGTGGGGGTCAGGGCGCTGGACACTCTGGAGGCTTGGTTTTGTTTAATTTGGAAATTCTGAAGTGGGCTTCTCCTGGGGCATCTTAGAATGAGTTCTTTCTCTGAAATCAACTGCAATGTGAGAGGAGGCTGCTTGGAAATGAGAGGGAGGAGTGAGGAGGAGGAGGAGGTAGGAGCAGGCAGGAGCAGGCAGGAGCAGGCTGGGCGGGGCGGCAGGGCTAGAAGCCACACCCTGCTTGTAGACCTGGCAGTTTGCTTGCTGAGGGGGTCTGGCTGGTGGGGGCAGCTCAGCCCCACCTCTGGGCTCGTCCTGGACCCACCCGTTCTGGGACACACAGGCCCCACTCCAACAGCGCAGACAGTGTCCAGTACCCGTCCGCAGTAGGAAAGGGAAGACAAATTAGTCAAAATGAAAAACCTGGTTGCGTTTTGTTCAAGGAGAAAATTACATGCCTTGAATGAATATCCCAGCTGTCTGACTCCATATATAGCCACGGCCGCTTGTTCGCCACAGTATTTAAAAAGGCAATTTGTAACCTATTCAGACTTAAAGGACCCGGATCCTTGTCCTGTGTCTGTGCGGTATCGGGGGCGGTGACAGACACCTTCGGTCTGGGCTGTGGGAAAGGGCCTTCCCAGCCTCATCCCTTTGTCCCTTTGTGCCTTTGGCTGGGCTGGGACAGGCTTTATTCATGAGGCATCAGTTTGCAGGTGGCTGGGAGGCAGGCACCAACTCAAGGACCAGGGGGTTCCTTGATCCTCTTCTTTCTGGACTAAAGGGCAGGCCACATCTGCCCTGGGGCCATGCGCCTCTGGGAAGCCTGGGTCTCCCTCCCCACCCCCACCCCCACCTCCACCTCCACCTCCACGGGGACTTTTAGGGGTGTTTTCTGGGAGCTGCTCCAAGGCACCTGGGTGAGTGTCTCTGTGAGCCAGCACTGTGCTGAGCTGAGCCAGCCCTCTCAGCAGCCCAGGAGGTGGTGACAGTACCGCTCATTCTGGACCAGGGGCTTGGCTGGCCAGGCTGGGCAGCTGGTCACATGGCCAGTGCGTGTCATGGTTGACCTGGAAGTTCTCCAAAGCACCCTCAACAGCTGCCCGGGGACCAGACAGTGTTCCCTAAGCCCTCACACCTTGAGAAAATGTTCGTCCCACTCAGGTAAGATTGAGAGAGTACACAGCGCCAAGAGGAACGCAGCAAGGACCACCACATCGAAGCCCTTTTCCTCAGTCCAGGGCCCAGGCTCTCTGGCTGGCATGGGCGCCAGGGCTGGCTTCCTGCTCGTGCTGCAGGCTAGGAGCGCAGTTCTGGTGCAGCAGACTTCACCCTGGGTCTCAGGTCCTTGTGGCGCTTCTGGGCACTCGAGTCCATGGCCTGTGACTTGCAATCATACAATCCAGGGTGAATTTCCACTGGCAGCAGTCAGGCTGCAAATCACTCTACAAGCCCCGATGACAAGGAGACCTCTGTGCCTTCGCCGAGGAGTGCGGGCCTTGGTGGCACAGGGCATACCGCTTGAGAAAGCCATCCTCACGCCGTTTCTCCGTTCTTCTCTCTGCTCGCCAGCCATTCCCGTCTTCTCTGATTAAGCCCCAATCAATTTGCTCTCTGTGGGAGCGGCAGAAAAGTTCAGGCAGGGGACCATCCGGGTCAGGAGGTGCTGGCAGCAGCTGGAGGTCGTCAGCGAGCTGACGGCGGGCCTGCCTGAGCAGCGAGTCAGCGACAGGGCCACGATGGCCACTCTCACTTCCATTTCTAACCTTGTGTATGAATAAAACAGCTCAATTGAATAGGTCCATCTGCCAGAACTCCCTTTCAGAAAAGCTCTGAACCCTTCCTGGAGACAAAGCTCTCACTGCCGCCCCACCAGCAGCCATCACCAGTGGAGAAGCACGTGGCACCTCGGGAATGTCTCATCCGCTGCCTCCTCTAGCTGCGGCCGAGCTGCAGACGGTGCTCCCTTTCCCCTGGTGCCTGCGGCCGAGTTCAGCTGGGCCAGTGGAGGCTGCGGGACAGCGGGTGGGGCGGAGCTGCACTTAAGACTCTGCCGGGGACACGCGTGTCGCAGTGAATTACACCTCAAGCTAACAGGCGTCACTGCTTATGGATTATGTACCTGTTTATGAAAATGGATCTTAGGAGTGTTTACTTGGCTCTTTCCCAAAGGGCCGGCGAAGCTCCCGTGACACCGAGAGGCGGAGATGGAGACTCCTGCTCTTTGTAACGAAATGGCCATTCATAACCCTGCGCCACAGCATCCCGGCACGTGCGTTAAGTTGTGCATGCTTTATTCTTTGTTGGTTTATTCCACTGACTCACACCTTTGCTAATTTACCACATGGCTAAAAGCCAACAGGGAGACCCCACACTAGAATCCTTTGTAAACACCGTAAGGACGTCCTGTTAAACTCGGGCCCTGCATAGAGGCTCTCAGCGTGACCCGATGGAAGACTCCACACCGAGCGCACAGGCTCCGTTGCTCTTGGTGTCTTCGGATTAGGAAACGCCTGGCTTTTGCTGAGGTTCTGGAACAGGTACACGTCCCTCCCTGCTTCCGTGACCAGGAGATAAGCAGCACATGTGCTCTTGGCACACCCTGTACCTTACCATCTGCACCACTGGATACGCTTTATTTCTCTTTGTCCCATGGTCCTCATTTAATAGAAAAAGTCCCACTATAAAACTAAGACATGCTCTGCACAGGAATATGAAAATACGAGAGGCGTGAGGGGCCCCACCCGTCGGCGCACTCGCCCCTCGACGCGCGCTCTGCGTCACCGAATCTACTGCCCCTGCCATTCCCTAGGCTAGCTTGAAAACTGACATTCTCCTGCAAGTTGACACTTCCCCTCCAGATGGCCGTGGAGGTGCGACGCCAAGATCGTCCAGGCCTCCCTCTGCGGGTGCTTCTGCAGGGACAGATGGACGTCAGCCACGCGGGACCTCGGCAGACACCGCCCTTACGTGGGGGGCGGAGGTGCCGGTGCGGGGAGGGAAGCCTCGCTTCACACAGACACACGAAGCCACAGCAGCTCCGGCCTGGGAGCCTGGACCCTCCAGGCCGACTGCCTGGTTCAAGTCACGGGACCTCCCAGTGCCCGGCTTCCTCCTCTGTAGACTGGAGAGCAGCACCCACCCCCCTGGGCTGCCTTCAGGAGGGGCAGAGGCCAATGCTGAGGAGTGGTGGTGGGCACCATGTCAGTGCTTGTCAGGAGGGAAGAGCACGCGTGGCCAGAGGGACTGCCAGGCCCGCTCGTTCCTGTCCACTTTCCCACGTGCATGGCACTGACCCCAAACAGGAGCACAGTGGGCGGAGGAGCCCAGTGCCGCGCCGGCAAGCACCCAAGGACCCTCAAGCCACACCATGGCCCGGTTCTCTCTCTCAAATAGTAAAAACCTCCCTGCGACGGGACACGAAGGTGAGTGAAAACACCATCTGTGAGCACTTAGAGAGGCATCCGTTAGAATTTCTCAGTATCGTTACGCAGTTCCTATTTCTGAAATTGAACCCTGTCCCCGCCCCCCTGCTTCTTTATCACCATCATCACCCCTGGGGATCAGACCCAGGCCTTCAGCCTGGCAGCAAGTGCCCAGCCCTGCACATTGCCTCCTTTCCTCCTTCGGGCTACGGCATGAAGAAGAGGCAGTGGAAGGCAGTGCGAGGGAGTGAGGCCGAGCGCACTACCACGCCCATCAGGAGGGTGCTTACTTCCCTGCCGAGAGTACTGGACCCCCGTCCTGGAACTCCACAAAACCTCCAGAAGAAGAGCTGGGAACCAAAAGGAGAAATCTGACAAATGCGACCTGACTTTCCCCCAAAGCCACAATGTGCTGCCGCTCCTAACAGCTGCCTTTGCTGCAGCTGTCAAGCACGTCCACACAAATGCCTCCGCTCGGCCTTCAAGGAGCGCGGCGGGCGGGGCAGGTAGGAAAGGCGACAGCACTTCCATGTCACTTCCAATCCCAGGCAGAGAACCTTGGGGTGGCGGGCCCACGGCCTGGGAACAGCAGGGGTTCTAAGTCCCAGGTTTCTCCCTAACATCACTTAACGCGACAGTTTGGTGTCTGCAGGTAACTGCTTCTTCACAGCCAGGCGGGTTCAGAGAGCACCTGCGCCTCTGGGGCCTTGCCGTCAGTGTCACCAGCGAGGGCTGTTGTCACCTGGCGTACTGCAGGTGTTTCAGTGCTGTGGCATGCCGGGACGCTGCAGGTGGCAGCCCCGCACGTGCTCATGCGTGTGAGCCCCATATGCAAAGAAGGCGTCTGCATCTCACCTAGCAAGGGTACTAAGGACTCAGGCTCTGCCAAGAAACATCCTGCACCCTAAAAATGACTTCAGCCAGAGCCACAAACACCGCAGTCATGCTAACTGACGCCCACTCTGCGGGAGGAAGCGGGGAGGGTGTCCTGGTGGGACGGGAGAGGGGAGGAGGACTGAGGCCACAGGGAGGTTACCTTGCTGCAGACGGTCTTGACCTTGTGCAGTCTGTCCAGGGACTCCTGAGGATTCCCCAGGTACTGCTGCAGCTCCGCATGCAGGATGCGCATGGAAAAGGGGACCATGGAGCCTAGAACGGAAAGCAGAGTTGAGTTTGTTTGTTTGTTGTAACGACACGCGCCTTCAGACATGGCACACGTGAGGAACCTGCAGGGCCCCGGCAGAATCCCTTTTATTTCTTGGTGTCAGCTGTAAGACACATGCTGCTGACTTTCTCTGCATGTCTAGACAATGATGAAAGGAGACGGGTGGATGTCACCATTTCCACAGTCACCCTGCGGTCCCGTAGAAGCCAGCACAGCATGAACACAAGAGCAGAGACCAACTCCCTCCAGCAAGAGAAAGGACAGAACACTCAGGTGCTGTCTGCCGCTTCTTGAGGACAGTAAGCTCCAGCAGGAGGTTGCTAGGGATCAGGTGTGGTGGCGCGCGCCTATAATCCCTGCTACTCTAGAGGCTGAGGCGGGAGGCCTGCAAGTTTAAGGCCAGCCTGGGCAACTCAAAAATAAGCAACACTAGCCGGGCGTGGTGGCGCACACTTGTAATCCCAGCATTTGGGAGGCTGAGACTGGAGGATCTGGGTTCGAGGCCAGCCTCAGCTACCTAGTGAGGCCCTCCACAACTTAGTGAGACTCGGTTTAAAAATAAAGAATAAAAAAATAGGTCTGGGGGTATAGCTCGGAGGTAGAATGCCCCTGACTTCAATCCCCAGTACCGAAAAAAAAAAAAAAAAAAAAAAGCAACACTGTAGAAAGTAGGTTCTGTTGTGATTATACGCCTGTAGAAAAGAATGATAACAATTAGTGAATTTACTATGTTTGAACTTTCTTGATGATACTGATAATTTCTGTACCTGAAGAAGGTGAACGACTGAGCTATATTATGGCGTGAGCCATCTCAGTCTGCGAGAAAGACATGGGGAATGACGTAAAGTCATGTCAATTCCAACCCTACGTATCATGTAGACCAGAGGCAGCAATCACGCCGTATGGTTGAGTGTTCATCTCAGGGAAGAATACCTCAAGAACCCCAAGCTCTGAAACAGGCACAGAAACAAACTCTGCTGGAAGCTCCCAATTCAACGAAAGCAGCAGCTTCATGTACGAAAGGTTGTGGGTGCTATGGCCTTGCCCGGACAACTGCCCATCTACTGACCTGGTCTGTCTTTAAAAGGACATGTAAAAATGTTGTTAACTAAATTATAATGAAAAGAAAACTTCCCTAAATTTGTGGAAATAAAAGCAGGCCTAAGAGGGATTTTTTTATTTTATAGCATTAATTACATCCATTAGAAAAGAAGTATCTAAAACCAATAATCTAAATTTCTACCTTAGGAAACTGGAAAAAAATGAGCAATATAAACATAAAGTAAGCAGAAGAAATAATAAAAAAGCCAGAGCAGAAATCAATAAAATTAAGAAAGTTAACAAAGCCAAAAGTTTATTCTTTGACAAGATCAATAAAATTCATAAATATCTCCAGCTAAGTGAGAAAAGAGAAGATAGGAATTACTAATACCAGAAATGAAAGAGGAATCATTAGTTTTGATCCTATGGACATTAAAAAGATAATAAAAGAGTGTTTTGAACTTCTCTATGTCCACAAAGTTTGAAAGAAAAACTTCCCCCTAAAAGTAAGGATCAGGCCTGGATGGTTTTATTAGTGACTTCTACCAGACAGTTAAGGAAGAAATGATCACAATTATCTACTATCTCTTTCAGAAAACAGAAACAGAGGAATAATGTCTGACTTATTCTGTGAGGCCAGAACTACCCTACTGCCAACACCAGAAAAATACTTTACAAAACAGAAAACTATAGACTAATATGTCTCATGAACATAGATGCAAAAACCCTCAACACAATTAACTAACTGAATCTAACAAAACTGAATTCAACAAAAAATTAGCAATCAGTTCTGGCAATGTGTAAATTAATTATACACCATGAGCAAGTGGCATTTACTCCAGGTATGGAAGTCTGGACCAATATTCAAAAGTCAGTCAGTGTAATCTATCACATCAAACGGGCTCAACAACAAAAACCGTATCAAGAGATGGAGAAAAAGCTTGTGGCACACTACAATGCCCACTGATGATGAAAGTTCAGCAAAGTAGGGGCGGAGGAAAAGGTCCTCAGCTTGATAAAGAACGTGGAGATCAGAACTTTAGCTAAGAACTACGGTAAGAAACTAGGTGCTTTCTCCTAAGATTATGAATACAGCTGTCTCCTCTCACTAGTTCTACTGAACAATGTTCTCAAAGTCCTATCTATGCAGTAAAACAAAAGGGACATAGGAGAGTATTTGCAGGAAACATGGTTATATGAGTAGAAAATCTGAAAGAATCGACAAGACTAAGCAAGCAAGCAACCAACCAACCAACCAAAAACAAACAAACTTTCTAAACTAGTAAGCAATTAAGCTGCAGGATACATAAACATGCAAAAGTCACCTGGATTTCAAAATACTGGCAGTTAACAAAGAAAAGTAAACGTACAGTACCATTTATTTACATTAGGACTAAAACAAGTGAAATACTTAGGTATAAATCTGAAAAAAACATGTAGAAGACTATATGAAGAAAACTAAAACTTGATGGAAGAAATAAAAAATCTGACAAAGTGGAGAGATATTCCATGTTTACGGATACAAGAACTCAACAGTGCTAAGATGTCATTTCTTCAGAACTTGATGTATAGATTTAATGCAATCTCAGTCAGAATTCCAGCAAGTTGTTTTGTGATATCAACAAAGTGATTCTACGGTTTATATGCAAAGGTAAAAGACCCAGAATAGCCACCCTGGAGAGAAGAGCAAGGCTGCAAGACTGACATCTCCACATGACGGCACGTTACTCAGTGATGAATGTACTCACAAACCAGAAAAAGGCATGGAGGACCCACACGACTCCTACGTAAAGAATCCAGTCTGAACACAAATATAAACTATAAACACCTATTAAAACTCATGTACGGGTACTGGTTCATCAGTTGTAAAAAACGTACCCCACCAGTGCAAGATGTTAATAAAGTATAGAATGGCTGAGCCTCACGGTGCATATCTGAGACAGGCGTGAATACGTTCAGAGAGAGAAGTCCGCACGGATGTTCCCAACACCACTCTTCCCAAGGGCCAGATGCTGGCGAGATCCTAAATGAGCATCTTCATGGCTTCGGACGGACATGAGCCTCTTCCCCTGCTCCTGGAGACCCAGGGCGTGTGGGGCCACCGTGCCGCTCACGCTGTTTTTAGAGGTAGGAGAGTGGCTCCGAGCACGATTCTGTAGTCATCTGCATCCTTGTTCTGACATCTTCGGTCGGCACGGCCCACTGACGCTCAGGTTCCTGGAGCCCACAGGATAGTCAGACGGGAGCTCAGGTGCCGAGCTGACTAAGGCTGCCCGGCCTTTAAGGCGGCCTGCGGGGTCACAGTGAACACCCCGCTGATGCAGAGGCGCAGGGCGGGGGAGCTCTCTGTGAGCTGGTGGCCCTGAGCTCCCGGGGGTGACGCGGCACAAGCCGGCAAGAGCTCTGAGCACAGGAGGAGCGGGAACGGAGGGAATGGGGAGCAATGCGGAACAGGACCGCAGAGGGAGGGTCAGGCGCCCTCCGCCTTCTGCGGCTCTGTGGCCCCCACACGCTCGGGCCTCCGTTATGGCTTCCTACGAACCAGAAGGGAGCTCAAACAGCAGGCCAGATGGCAGAGCTGCGGGCGGAAGCAAATCTAACGGCACTTCCAGGGGGCTGAACGTGAATGTGGCTGGGGGTAACATCAGAAACGCCGGCAGAATACATCGAGTACAATACTGCTCCTCTCTCGGAAGAAAACACAATGTCGAGGTCTACACGACGCATCACGCGTCTTGTTATGAATATTCTGAATGAGCAGAAATTATGCCTCATATTTAAATGAAATATATTAAAGCCCATTCATAAGAGTTATTTGTTTGCATCGCTGTAGTCTTCCTTAGAAAGCACATTTTAATGTCTTGCTTCACTTATATATTGCGAGCTAAAGTGAAACGCATGCATCTTGTGCATACATTTATGCTTGTCACTCCACGCAGGGAGGAGCGGGATGAGTAAGATCCTGCATGTTACGGTGGCTGAATGTTAATACATGTTAGCGAAGATACGTGTGTGATTTATGCCTGTCTCATAATTTGAATTAGCTGCTTAATGACGCACAGCCACTGTCTTCTCTTTATCCTGGTGCTGTTTAGTTTCAGGCCAAGCCGGAAGCTCGCTTAGGAGAAAACAGACGGCCTCAGAGATGAGAGGGATGAGGAGCGGCGAACACCGCATTCCTGTCCTCCCGAGCTGCCTCCCTCGACTCTCCCCAGGGAGAGGAGTGAACAGTGCGCAGGTCCTCAGCACACTACCGACGGGCGAGCTGGCGACACCCAGCACTAGGATGGTAAGAGCTAGCGATGACAGCGCGCTTCCAGAGGTGACGCTGCCTCCCGGTCCCACTCACCTTAAATACCTGTCATACGCCCGGAAGCAGCAGACGTAGAAATAGGCCTTTTGAAACTACAGCTCACGCAAACCTGGACTGCACGAGTGCCCAGACGCTTCCTGCAGCTGTGCCCTTTGGGGCACTTGGGAGCTCAGCGCCAGGAAGAGACGGGCCTGCGTGCTCCAACTTCTGAGCTTTCTGCTGGCAGCAAACAGATGGTGATCAAAACCAGCTGCCAACTTCCAGGCCAGGCGTAGTGTAATAGAGGCCGTGGCTCGGCCTGCAAGAGGAGCCAGGCAGAGAGGAGGAACCTGTTTCTGGTTGTGGGGATTGATTGAACCCAGGGGCATTCTACCTCTGAGCTACACCCCCAGCCCAATTTTATTTTCTATTTTGAAACAGGGTCTCTCTAAGTTGCTGAAGTTGGCCTCGGACCTGCAATACTCCTGTCTCAGTCTCCCAAGTACTTGGATGACAGGTGTGGGCCATCATGCCTGGCTAAGAAAACCCTTCATGCTGAAGGAGAACATAGCTGTTACTTCGGAGGACAATCAGAACAGCTGCCACCTATCAGGGCGGGGGACAAGCCGGGCTAAGTGGAAACATCCCAACTTCCAGAGGCTCATGCCTCCTTTTGGGCTGGAGTCTGCTCCTGGCCTTTTCTGGAACATGAGCCTCAGATGGACAGAGGGTGAGGGACTAGGTAGAATCAGAAGTGCTGGTCAGCTCACAAGGCTGGGCAGTGCCACGGCGCCACAGAGATGGCCGCACCTCTGCGAGGACAGAGGACCGGGTGGGACAGGTCACCCTCCTGGAGCAGACATCACCCAGGGAGTGAGTAGATTAAGTAGATTACTATCCCTGTTTTTTTTTTTTTTTTTTTTGTGGTACTGGGGATTGAGCCCAGGGGCATTCCACCTCCGAGCTACACCCCCAGCCCTGTTTTTTATTCTTTATTTTGAAACACGGTCTCACTAAGTTGCAACGGGCCTAAGTAGCTGAGGCTGGCCGCAAACCTGCGAGATAGATCCTCCTGTCTCAGCCTCCCAAGTACTGAGACTACAAGCGTGTGCCACCACGCCTGGCACCATGCCTGTTCTGCTAGTAAGGATGCTAGGGCACAGAGACGGGGGCCAACTTGCCTAAAGCTGCACAGCAGGTCAAGGGGAAGCCAGGATGTGGCCAGGCGAGTCTGATTAAAGGACCAGGCTTCCAGCAACTGCTCACACTCCTCTCAATTTCCTACGTCCTATCAGCTCAGGAGAGTTCCAGACCCCTGTGAGATGCTCCGCTTCAAGGATAAAAGGCTCTCTGCAGCCTGCCTTCTCCTCCTCCCGGCCTCATTTCTCTCCCGTCCTGGAACTTGCCATGATGTGACCCAGGGTTCCCGAACAATGGTCGGGACTGTGGCCCCTTGGTGGGTTGTCACTGGATCTTTAAAATAAGTAAGACTAGAGACGGTGGCAGGCTCCACGTGGAAGGGATGAGTGTTGTTTCATGAGCGCTTTTGTTTCACTTACAGAGACGCACACGCACTGTACTAGCCATGCTATAACGAGCTGCTCCTGGGGGGCACAGCGGAGGCCGTGTGAGGCCCGACGCCCAGGCCCCGCCACGCTCCTGCTGCTTTGTCCTCGTCGGTGCTCAGAGGAAGGCTGCCAAGTGACCAGAGACGGCGCGGCCAGCGTGTCTAGGTCAGAGGGTTTCTAATACTGAGTGAGATCATCGTACGAGCTCGGGCTTGTCGCTGGGCTGCTGATTTGATTTTTTAGGATTGGCAGGTAAGGCCAAGGGAGGACACCCAACTTTGCATAATTCAGAGCCAAGCGCGCCAAGGACATGCAGATGCACAAACACCTAAGAGCGCCTCTTACCCCTCCGCCCGGGGTAGACGTGCGGGTAGTACTCGTAGTAGAGGTCGGGCTGGTCCAGGTTCCCGAAGGGTTCCAACTCCATCTCGGCATTCTGGAAGAGGCCTAGCTTCACCAGCAGCGCCAGCCTCACAAACCAAAGCTGAAACACAAGACACAGTTGAAACGCTCGGTTAGGGCCATGCATGGAGGTCAGAAACTCCTTTCCCCGTTAAGCTGCCCTCAGAGCTTGAATGCCGACTTATTAAAACAAGGGCTAAGCTGACTTTCCGTCTTTGCACACCTGCACAGTTACACGTTTATCAGATGCTCCTGAGCTCTGGCACAATACCACAAATGCTTGTGATCCAGCCTCATTTAACAGCGCTTACTGAGCCGAGCGTGTGTGCCAAGCACCGAGTGAGGTGCGATGAAGATAAAGAGCTGGGCCCCTCCCTCCCCAAGGAGGACGGCAGCAGCGGGGGAGGGGACTGAGTGCGGAAGGGATGGCGAGGAAGAGGAGGGCTTGTGGACCAGCTGGCTCGCCGAGGGCGGCACCGAGAGGCCAGAATTTCAAGGCCACTGGCCCAGGAGGAGCCTGCGGGTCCAGGAGCATCGAGGTCGATAGTCTGCAATTCCGTGGGTGCAGCATACTCCCCAGCGGCCGGCACGGGTAGGAAACTGGGGGGATTTGAGTCGGAGAGCAAGGGAGCCGGAGATTCTAGAACTGACACGAACCTTGGAAATAACCTAGGTCGATCTCGCTTTACTCACGAGAAAAACGAAGTCCATCATGGGATAAATGAATAAAAGAAAATATGCACACATACTCAATGGAATAGTATTCATATTTACAAAAGGAAATCCTGCCATTTGTGGTAACATGTTCAAACCTGGAGGACATTGTATTAAAAGTCTGTCAGGCATTGAGAGAAAAATCCTGTACAATCTCACTTGTTCGTGGATGCTAAAAATTTAAATTCACAGAAGCAGCATGTGGAATGGTGTCTACTAAGGGCTGGGGGGCATTGGTTGAAGGATGTGAAATTTCAGTTGGACAGGAAGAGTAAGTTCAGGAGAGCTACTGTACAACCCAGTAACTAGAAGTAATACAAATGCATATGCTAATTAGATTGGCTTGGTCTTTCCATAATGGATCATATCACAACATCATGCTGTATACTATAAATATACACAATGCTTGTTTGGCAATTAAAAAAGTAATACATTTTTGAAATTAGCTTTAAAAAAAAGGAAAAATGAGGTCTAAAGAAGCAACTGCAAAAACAAAATAAGCACCCACCGAGGCAGGGACAGCGGGCGGGCGGAGCGGGTCTACACCGGCCTCTCGGTGCTGCCCGTCTGTGCACGGGACGAGAGGAGTTTGTTTAACTGGCATGGCGGGACTCCGATTGTAGCTTGTGAGCCAGAAAGTGAGACTGTCCCCACTGCGCCCTACGATGATTTTGGCTGTAGCTTGTTGACTGGAGGTCAGCCGACAGGGTTGAAGCAAGTTCCCCCTGGAGGTTGAGGCCCATTCCAAGGAGGGCCTGAGCTGGGGGCGCAGGGCATGAGACCTGGAGAGACCGGCCCGCGACTGGGTGAGCGTGGAGGCGGCCAGGGCAGCGAGGGAACAAGGGAACGGCTGCTCTGGCTCTCCCCGCCCTGGGCGGGCGCCAGGAAGAGCACAGGCCACCCGAGGAAGCCACGTTGTCGCCAGGTCTCCCACGGCTAGTACTCCTGTGAGGTCTTCCCGGCTTTGGAGCTCTGGGGAGCCCGGGGAGGTTAGAATGAGAGCTAAAAGCGCCCCAGGGAAGTAAGAACTGAAGGATTTCCGCAGCTTCCCTTCTCATCAGAGGACTTTCCTTCCAGCCACAGCTCCCTTGGACATTCCTTGTGTCCCCCGTGTCAGAGCAAGGGGCTTATCCCAGGGAGCCCTGGTCCCCGTGGCAGGCAGCTCCCAGCGCCACAACCTGCCAGGCCCAGCACACCTCGGCCTCCTTCAGAGCCGGCCTGCCCCCAGGGAGAGTGCTGAGCACCGGCCTGGCCTCAGGCTGCGCAGAGACCCTGCAGCAGGCAGCCTGAGGCTTCCAGGAAAGGGCCCACGAGCGCCAGCTCCTGGGGAGACTAAGTTCGCGAAAGGAAAATCCAGTTTTGTTCCCAACTTGTTCTCAGCGGCATGATAGCCCCGGGTCCTTCCCCGTCGTCAAATGATGACAAACCCAACAAGAGCGAGGGCGTTCTCACCTGCAAGGAGTCGGTGGTGTGGCTGGTGGGCAGCCCGCTCTTGCCGTAGCCTTGGCCGTGGGCTGTGAGGAGGCGGCCGCACAGGTCCACCGCCGCCCTCCAGTTCTTGCAGTTCTGTAAGACACAGTGGGATCCGTGAGCAAGGTGCACGCGCCTGCCTCGACGGACGCACTCCATCCAGCCAGGATGACAAAACCTCTCCACGCGGTCAGCAGCTGGCCGGTGCTGAGAGCGGTGACATTTGTCAACGCTCCATGCGGCATCAGGCAACAAGAGAGCCAAGCGTGAGGTGCAGTTTGAGATGAGCAAATCATAAAAACGTTAAAACTTAACAACTGATAGAACACAAGGAGGAAAATCCTTTTTCTTTCCTTTTTTGGGGGGAAGGACTGAGGATTGAATCCAGAGGCATTCTACCTCTGAACTACACCCCCAGTCCTTTTTTTTTTGTTTCAAAACAGGGTCTTGCTAGGTTGCTGAGGGTCTTATTAAGTTCCCGAGGCTGGTCTTCAACCTGCGAGACCCTCCTGTCTCAGCCACCCTGGCTAAAGAATTCTAACTGGTTTCTTCTTAAGTAAGACAGCTCTATATTATAGTTTGTGTGAATAATTTAAAATCAATAATTTAATTCTGTGTTATGTGTGGATATATCTTTTGCATCTGTAAGGTCTACATGGACTATAAATAAGGGGTTTTGTATATTAAGCATATTTCTATTTTAGAGATATGAATAAAATCAATGAACTATCTAAGGCAGTATGTTTCAGGCCAGTCCATCAACACAGCGACTTTCTCTCATACTCCGTGCCCTGACGTGAGCCCGGAAAGGCCGGCGACACTCAAAAGCTGCTCATTGTTGGGGTTCTTACATTCACCCCTACTCAGAACAGAGACAAGGGCTACCAGGCAAGCAGGACGACTCAGAGAGGGGCTGAAACTGATGAGGTAGAAGAGGAGGAATAAAAATGTAGGCAGAAAGGAGACGCACTGGGGAGGAACAGGAAAGATAGATTTAAGATCTGGAGAGTTCAGTCTCTAGCTCCACCCTCTAGGGTGTGTCAGGTCTTGGGCAGAAGCCGCCATGAGCCCACACCCTTATCCCCAGGCCCCTCTGCCCACCTGAGACTCCAGAGACCCAAGAGGACAAGGTCAGACCTCACCAGCCACCACCCATCTTTGAAACCTGAGGCAGAGGAGGGCCAGACCTCCGCTGTGCCCACCCCTTCTCGGGAGTTCTCTCTCTGTGGGCCCGGATGACCTCCTCTTTCCTTTGAGTCCTTCACTTTCCTAAATAAAACTCCTGCCTTTGTCCCTGACTGGCACGTATTGAAGTTCTTTTCACCACGGAGGCCAAGGACCCACAAAAGCTGTCGTACTGACCCATGACACTTGTTCCTAGATCAACCCAGCCCTTCTCTCCAGTGTGACTTTCTTTTATGATGCTGTCAGCCAGGACCAAGGCCACTTCCCTGGGGAGGCCCCTCTTCTCCCTGTCACACACACACCTGGTGAAACTGCATGTTCAAGTGTGGGGAAGGGTCTGGAGTGGGGCTGTGGCCCACCAGCCACGCAACCTGCCGCAAGCTGGACTGTCCCGGGCTCTTCCAGGTGTCCCAGGGTTGCCGGGCCATTTTCCCTGGGGCCGAGTCACATTCCAGTGAACAGCCGTGCGTTCACCCTTCCTTCACCTACTGAAGAATGTCTTGGCTGCCTCTGGTTTCTGGCAATTAAGACTAAAGCTGCTATACACATCATGTGCAGGTTGCTGTGTGGACAGAAGTGCTCAACCGGCAGGGCGATGCAGTCCTCTGACTGCTGGGTTGTCTGGTGAGAGTAGGCTTAGTTTTTCAAGGAAGGGCGAAGCTGCTTTCCAAAGCGTCCGTCCCAGGTTGCAGTGAGTTTCCGTGGCTCCACCTTCTCGCCAGCTCTTGCTGTCAGCGTTCGGGACCTCGGCTCCGCTAGGCCGGTGTTGCAGGACGGGCTGCTCAGCGTCTCCTCTCCCGTGCTGATGCCTTCTACTTGCTCCCCCATGGCCCGACAGCGGGCACCAGCCCACACCTCCAGGCACCAGGCTGCAAATGCTAACCTGACTTGCAGCTTTCTCCTGCTTTCGGTGCTGAGGAGACTGTCGTGCACACAACGCCATCCGTCTTTCTACAACTAGAGCTGTCGCCGGCCTGTGTGCCGTCCACGGGCTTCCTCAGACTCACTTGCAACAAGTCACAACCTCCGGTCAACTGTGGAGGCAAAATGGGAGCCACGTTCCTCCAAACTGTCCAAATTACGATACAACAGTTGCAAGCAATATAGGACTTCCATGTTCTGGTTGACAGCTCAGAAATATTTTTAGACTGGTTAAGATAATTTACTAAAATGCTCTCCAAATGCTTCCTCCAGCCCCAATTCAATGCAATGATCACTTTATGTAATACGGGTAGCTGTGTCTAGTCTCTTTGCATTGCAAATGTGAAAGAGCGAGAGGGGGAAAGTTCTGCCAAGTCTGAGCCAACTCTGCATCTGTGTCTGAGCAGATCCCACACTCCCCTCCTTGGCTGTCCGCTCTGGCCTGGCCTCTTGGTGGCACTGATGTGAGCAGAGCGCTGGGGCAGCCTTCCTGCAGGGAATGACCTGGGGGGGGGCAGAAGGGAGGGGCGCAGTGAGGACAAGGGGCCGAGGGCGGGTGGTCAGCTAGGCCCCCCAGGTGAGGATGGACAGGTGCGAGGTGGGCGAGGCTAGGCCTGTGGCATCCACTGGGTACCAGGAGCGCGGGCCACAGTGGTGACGCCATCACAGTCCGAAGGCCCGGCCCCTGCAGCGGTGGGGCCAAGGGCGGGGCAGAGCAGGTTCCAGCAGCGCAGGCTGAGCCAGGCCGCAGTGTTGGGGAGCCAGCCTCCTGCGCTTGTTTGCATATTGCTTGCTTAAGGCTTTGTGCTGAGCTACAGCAAGCTGGGTAGCTGTGATAAAGAGGACGGCCTGAGAGCCTGGGATATTTCCTCTGTGGCCCTTGGTGAAGAGTGCTGTGCAGGAGGCAGGACTGGCTGGGAGGTGACAAAGGCGCAGGGACCAGACACCTTGGGGGCGGTGTGACAGGGAGCTCCGTGTCTGTGCTGTACAATAGGAACAACAAGCGGCTTGTATTTGGTACATTTTTCATTTCACTGTTCTTGTAATTACTCATTTATATTGACTTTTGCCTGCTAAAGACTGGAAATTTAAAAACCAGCAAAAACAGTCCCTCCAGCAGACAGCTCAAGGAGTGTGGGTGGAGGTGGTTGGGCCGCGTGGCAGTGCAGGGGCAGCAGGGGACCAGACTGGCGCTCTGGCGGGGTACATACGTGTGGGGTGGATTTGAGCTTCTGACCTGCGTGTGCAGGTGGGGGACGGTACCAGGCCGAGGCAGGAGACTAGAAAGGCACACGGTTCAGGAAGGTGGAATATGATTCAGTTTGAGTCTGGGCTGAGACTTCCAGGAGGAAAAGACAGACAGAGAGCTGGATGTGCAGGCTGGAAGTCCACAAGACTCGGGGAGGGCCTGTGCCAGGGCCAGAACGCGGGGGAATCTGCCGCAGATGGCAAGTGAGGCGGGCGTGAATGAGAGCAGAGTGAGGACAGGGGTCCAGACGGGGGCCTGGAGGATTCAACAGGGAGCGGCGAGAGAGGAAGGGAACTGGCAAGACCACGCGAAGCAGAGGACAGCCGAGCGAGGCGAGGAGCCACGAGACAGACGGCGCAGAGCGACCTGGTGCGGAGGTCCTCTGATGGAGACAAGGGGCTGAAGTCAGATGGGAGCGAGACGTGTGGAAAACGAGGCGTGAGCAGCAGAGAGGTGCTGATGCTGTCAATCAAGGGCAGGGGAGACGGGCAGCGGCCAGAGAAAGCGCCAGATGCTTGAGTGCGTAAAAGTCCACAGGGGAATCTGGTTGGAGAAAGGCTGACTACACATCAGAGAGATGAGTCAGTCAATGAGAGGAGGGCCATCAGAGCCAGGAGCAGGGGAGGGGTGGTGTGGAGGGCGTACAGTGCTTATAAGGAGATGGGAAAACCAAAGACAGCGCGTGGGATGGTCCCGTGATGCGGGGATGCAAGGTGGCAGGCACCCCGCTCGAGATGCTTAGACGTGGGACTTTACCCAGCAGGCTCCACGGCCTAGGTGCTGGTGCACAGGGAGGGGGCGGGGGGCTGGTCTACCACGGGTGGGGGGCTTTGCTCAGCAGGGTTTTTGTCTGCAAGGAGAGAATGAAAGAGCAAGCATGTCTGGGATTTTGAAAAGAGCAATTTTGAAATGTGGACCTTGGAAACTGAGTTGGTAAAGAAGGAAGTAGGTGAAGTGTGTGTGTGTGTGTGTGTGTGTGTGTGTGTGTGTGTGTGTGTGGTACTGGGGATTGAATCCAGGGGCATTCCACCTCTGAGCTACACCCCTGGCCCTTTTTTCTTTGATACAGGGTCTTGCTAGGTTGCTGGGAGTCTCACTACATTGCTGAGGGTAACCTCAAACCTGCAATCCTCCTGTCTCAGCCTCTCAGGAACTGGGATTTCGGGGATGGGCCACCATGCCCAGCTGAGAAATAAAGCCTTGGTGCACAGTAAGAAAGCTGATCGGTGGGCTGGAGAACCCAAGAAGGCAGACCCACGGCATGATGGGAGGGGAGTGTGCTGGGCAGGGCAGCAGCGGGTGGGAGGTGGCGAGCGTGTCGGGGGAGCTGTGTGGGGGTGCCAAGACTCCAGCTGTGGCCAAGGGAGAAGGAGACCTCTGGGGCCCCTGGGCTGGCCAGGTGTTCACGGGAACCTGGACGCCACCAGGAGAGGGCAGAGCTGTGGGAGACAGCCATCGGGTGGATGCTCACTAGCTACGGTTGCCCATGGGACCCCAGCAGGGGACCGATCTGGGCCTTGGTCACCTCATCGGGGAAGGAGCGGTTCACAGTCCTTTGTGTTCCTGTGAGGATTAACAGTCACTGCAGCCTGGCGTGCTGGGGCAGCATTTTTGTATTCTCAAATCTGTTCTTTTTAAATTTCTTTGAATTGATGCTTTGTACATAACTCAGTTACAACAGTATCTTTTCTCTCTTTCTCTCTTCCCGACACAGGGTCTTGCCGTGGTACTCAGGCTGGTCTTGAACACTTGGGCTCAAGGGATCCTCCAGCCTCATCTTCCCACGTAGCTGGACTACAGGCCCGTGCCACATGACTTTTAATGGCGGCATATGGACACCAACGGAGACACGGCTGGTGACCACTGACTTCAGAGACCTGAACACGTGCCGGCGTTTCTGAAACTGTAAAGCAGCTGCCGTCAGGACACCATCAGGAGCTGTGGGTGCTGCCGCGCCGACCCCGTGACGCTCTCCCGTGTGTTACCCACAAGCTCTGGATCAAGGTTTCTAGGATGGCCCTGGGTGACCCGGAAGATGCGGCAGCATCCTCTTGGCCACCTGTCCCGGGATGAGAGAATCCAGAGAATGTCCTCGTGAGCCCAAGGCTGCACTTCTGACTGTCACAGACAGACGCGGCGTGAAAAGAGACAGTTGGAAAGTTCCAGATGAGGAGGCAGGGTGTGCAACAAAGGAACAAAGGGTTAGACAGAGGAAAACTGTCAGCCTCGGGAAACAAAAGCTTAGTTATAAAAGATAGTAATTACTAAGTTCCAGCAGTGACCCTGGGTTAGCCCTCTGAGCAAGCATTTGATGGTTCTCTTCTGGATGGGTCCTTGGGAGCAGAGCTGATTACTCATGTTTAACAGCTGAAAAACACCCTCTTACACAGCAGGCATTAGTAAAGTGCAAGGTACAGTCCAGCACATTTTCCGTTTGTCCTGCACTCGCTGGGGTACACGGGAACAAAGAAAGTGCGGCCTGACAGCAAGGAACAGGCTTCTTCAGGAGTAAAACGGGTGCAGTCGTGTAAGCTGCTGGCTGGTGGGCTAGTGGCCAGGTCCTCTCGGGGCAGGGCAATGCTCAGGGCGTTCTTCTTTCTCTGTTCCTTTGTTCTCAGTCCTCCTCTAGCGAGGCCTCATGGACAGCCCTCAGTGCCCACACCCGTAGCCCAGTCGGGCCCTTCCTCACCCACTTCTGTGTGAAGGGCACGCTGCATTCCCATTAGCGTCGTGAGTGAAGTGAGCTGCCCAGGGCTAACGCGACAGCCCAGACCGGGAAGCTCAATTCCATCAATTATTCAAACCAGCCTCGCCGGTCTCTCACAGGCTGCCCCAGAGCTGGAGATGCAGGTGCGGGCGTCCTGTCTCCAGCCCCTCCGCCTTCTGCAGCAGGCTCGGATGCTGCCGGTCACCTGCTCCCCCTGGTATTTCTGCAGCCTGAAACAATCGGCCCCGAGCAGCTCCTGCCTCGAGGATGCCGTCTGGACTCCGGCGGGAGCCCCTACCCTTCCTCCATGGCGCACACATCCTCAGTGTGGTGACGTCACCCCCGAGGGGCGGGGTTCAGGACTCAGGGATAAAAGAACCATGGACAACGGTGACCGGTGCCTCCCCGGGATGAACACTGCAGAATCTCACCCCTTAGCATTTCATTTCATGTGGGTCCAAGGGTGAAGGTGACAGAATTGGAAAAAAAAAAAAGGTCTAAAAATGCCCTTCCCGGGGGCCAGAAGTGAAGGAAAGGCCAGGAAGCGCTGGTCTAGAGTAAGTCTGTCTCAACCGCGCTGCACACAGAGGAGGGCTGGCCTGGCATTCCAGGCTAACTTTTTTTTTTCTTTTTGCAGTACTGGGGGTTGAAGCCAGGGGCACTCTACTGCTGACCTATATTCCTAGCCCCTTTTAAATTTTATTTTAAAACAATAAAATCATATTATGCTGCTGAGGCTGGCCTCAAACTCCAGTTCCTCCTGCCTTGGCCTCCCCGGTAGCTGGGATTAGACATGCGCCTCCAGCCCGGCTCCCAGTTACCTTTTCCTTAGGACTGTGTCCTGGCCCTCCTCTAGCGAGCTTGATGGGGCCCCGGTCTTGTCTAGTGCATCACTGTTTAACTTCTAAACGTGTGTCTTTACTGTGGCACTTAGCGCGTAAAGACACTGACAGAAATGTGGAGTAGACAGCAAATTTGTAGCATTAACAAAAAGTAAAAAAAAAAGTAATGTGACACTAGTAATCAAAGAACTGCAAATTACAAAAAAGCGAATGCTTTTGATAGCCTAAGAAAGGAGAGAAAAAGATTTTTTTTTTTTTTTTTTGCGGTACTGGGGATTGAACTCAGGGGCATTCTTGTAATCCCAGCATTTGGGAGGCTGAGACCAGAGGATCCGGGTTCGAGGCTAGCCTCGGCTACCTAGTGAGGCACTCTGCAACTTAGGGAGACCCTGTTTCAAAATAAAGAATAAAAAAATAGGGCTGGGGGTATAGCTCGGAGGTAGAATGCCCCTGAGTTCAATCCCCAGTACCAAAGGAAAAACATAGGGGTGGGGGTGTACCTCAGAGGTAGAATGCCCCTGAGTTCTGCAAAATAAATAAATAACCGAAATAGCTGGGTGTGGTGACACACACTTGTAATTTCAGTACTTCAGAGGCTGAGATAGGAGGATGACAGGTTCGAAGACAGCCTCAGCTACATAGTGAGGCCCTCTACAACTTAGTGAGAACCTTTTTCAAAATAAAGAATAAGCCGGGTGTGGTGGTGCACGCTTGTAATCCTAGTACTTGAGAGGCTGAGACCAGAGGATCCAAGTTTGCAGTCAGCCTCAGCTACTTAATGAGGCCCTCCGAAACTTAGTGAGACTCTGTTTCTTTTTTTTTTTTTTTTGCGGTACTGGGGATTGAACTCAGGGGCATTCTACCTCCGATTACAAGCGTGCGCCACCACGCCCGGCG
>PVLC010012943.1:0-42995 GCA_004027655.1 Graphiurus murinus
ACCTTCGAGCTATATCCCCAGCCCTATTTTTTATTCTTTATTTTGAAACCGAGTCTCACTAAGTTGTGGATTGCCTCACTACCTAGATAGCTGAGGCTGGCCGCGAACCCGGGTCCTCCGGTCTCAGCCTCCCGAATGCTGGGATTACAAGCGTGCGCCACCATGCCCGGCTGTATTCCTAAATTATGTTGTGATCATCTTCAAGCAAAGATAATTAGAGGTGATAAAACATTTGGCATTCCAAATTATGCCACTCTGGTTAAGAAAAATGGGTAATTATATATATAAAGTCAAATTTAAATACGAATTTGTTTATGTCATCAAATATTATCAGAACTATTATATCTTTGTAATTGTTGTCTGTTAACATTACAGATGTATTTATTTTTTTACAGATGTATTTTTAACATAATAACCTAAACAATGCTTTAATAGCTATTACCTGGAAAACAGGCTATAATATTGACCCCTAATCATTAAAAACAATTGGGAAACTGACCATCTGGGCGCTCAACAAGTGAATCTTAAAAAACAATCAGAAAATAAAAGGGCTAAGCTCGGCATGGCGGTGCACACTTTTAATCCCCGTACTCGGGAGGCTGAGACCAGAGGATCCAGGTTCTTGGCCAGCCTCAGCTACTTAGTGAGGCTCTCTGTAAGTTAGTGAGACCCTGTTTCAAAATGAAGAATAAAAAATAGGACTGGGAGTGTAGCGCGGAGGTAGAATGCCCCTGGGTTCAATCCCCAGTACCGGGGAAAAAAGATGGGGGGGGGGCGGCTAAAAGGATAGCCAATATTTTGGCCCTAGCCCTCAAAGGTCAAATAAAGCCCAGAGAAAGACCTCAACTAAGGCCCTTGCAACACCAGTGAATCATCTGATTTCCCAAACAGGGGGATCATGAAGGCCCCAGAGACAGGAGCACAATCTCTGCAAAAAGGAGGGTTATTGGACAGGAAATGTCCCCTGTGCTTCAAGGGAAGCAAATGGTCAGCAGACCATGACCCATCCTCACAGATGAGAGGCAAAGCCTCACAGTTTCTCTATAAATAATCCTGAGGAGACTTGACAGATCTTATCAGCAAAATTTTATAATTCATGATTGCCCAGTATTGGGCTAACTTAGCCTTGAATACCCAGTAGGAAAATATAACTAAAACAAGTGTCTACATTATAATTTTTAATGATACTTCTGCTTTTAGGCTCATAAAAAAATATAAAGTGACATTGATGTCCAGAACTTCTAAGTATTTATAAAATGCTGTAAAGCTAAGCCTGTCTCTCTTAAGGTTTTACAGGTCCAGGACCACCAACACCATAAAAGGCCTATTCCTGTAAGGTACTGGAGGGTCTAAGAGTCCTGCTTAAAGTTAAAAACAAAAGGCTGTTTTAACTCCCCTATGTACTATAAATTAGGAATCTTGCTTCTTTCTACTCTTGTGGAAACTTTTTTCCATTTTTTTTTTTTTTTTTTTTTTGGTACTGGGGATTGAACTCGGGGGCATTCTACCTCCGAGCTACACCCCCAGCCCTATTTTTTTATTCTTTATTTTGAAACCGAGTCTCACTAAGTTCCGGAGTGCCTCACTAGGTAGCTGAGGCTGGCCGCGAACCCGGATCCTCTGGTCTCAGCCTCCCGAATGCTGGGATTACAAGCGTGCGCCACCACGCCCGGCTCCTTTTTTCCATTTTTGATATGAAAATTTCTTTGCTAAACTAAAAACTTTAACGTAAAAAAGTTAATGGGTCCTCTATAGAGTGGGAAAAGGATACAATAACCTTAAACCTAAAGTTAAGATGCTTGTTTTACAGATGGCTCTGCCAAATCTGTAAAACAAGACAGATAGCAGTGGTATATAAGCTTTATAGTAAGCAAATTATTGTTACCAATAAATGGGATCATAAAAGCCAGTAAGTTAAATTGTATGCTATGATTTATGTGTTGTGCCTTGAGGATGTTTCACAATGTCATACATAAACTAATGGGTTGGCTACCTAGCTTCCAGTTTTAAATGCTAATCATCTGGTCCAGGGTATATCTCCTGGTTTTTGCTGACACATTTTCTGGGTGGATACAAGCATATCCTACTCAAACTAAAGAGGGCTCAAGAAGTTATTAAGGCATTATTATGTCAAGAGATCTTTTTGAGTCCTGGTTATGCTTACTGCCCATTGCTCTATTAAGGATTAGAATTGTTCCTAGAACCTTTCTCCAACTGAGTTCTTACAAAATGCTTTATGAAAGGCCTTTTCAATGACAATAAAATTCTTCCAACTCCTGATAATTTGACCTATGTGGCAAGGATACAACCAGGTGATTATGTTGTACTCAAAACCTGAAAAAAGGACTCATCCTTAGATCAGCTTCTCCCAAAGTGGAAAAGTCCTTTCAAGTTCTTTGTAGCACTTCCACAGCTGTTAAGCTACAGGGGCACAATTCCTGGATTCATATGTCTAGAATTAAACCTGTCCCTCTTGAGACTTCACAATGAGCTTTTGCTTGGGACCTAGATTAACTTTCTCTAGGTTAACATAAACAGGTTTATGTTAAAAGATTTACAACCTTTTTTCTTTCATAATAAGATAATAAGACCTTTAAAAGCATACAGTAGAGCTGGGGGTGTGGATCAGTGGTCACCGCTTGCCCAGCATGTTCTAGGCCCTGGGTTCAGTCTCCAGCAACACACACGCACAAAAAGGCACACAGTAGACAATAAATATTCGGTGCGTGAACAAAAGATCTCACCAAAAGAGCCATTTGAATTGATAAATCTATCAAAGTTGCAGAAACAAAATCAACACACGAAAATCAGTTGTTTCTACCCACTAACAATGAACAATTAGGAAAAAAAAAATCTTTTTTTTTTTTTTTTTTTTGGAATTAGAAAGCTCACATGAGTGTGCCTCAAGGAGAAAACACGAATTGTCTTCAGTGACTCTTCCTATCTGGCAGACATATTTAGCCCTTGAACCACCTAACTGCATTATACCAAATTCAATGAATTTTAGGGTAAATTTTTCTATTTTTTTCAAAAGAAAAAAATAGAATTTTTCTTTTTTCAAAAGAAAAAAATAGAATTTTAATAGAAATTGGAGCCGGGTGTGGTAGCGCATGTGCTTGTAATCCCAGTACTTGGGAGGCTGAGACCAGAGGATCCGGGTGGTCGACCAGGTTCAGCTACTTAGTGAGGCCCTCTGCAACTTAGTGAGACCCTGTTTCAAAATAAAGAATAAAAAATAGGGCTGGAGCCGGGCGTGGTGGCGCACGCTTGTAATCCCAGCATTTGGGAGGCTGAGACCGGAGGATCTGGGTTCGCGGCCAGCCTCAGCTACCTAGTGAGGCACTCCGCAACTTAGTGAGACTCGGTTTCAAAATAAAGAATAAAAAAAAATAGGGCTGGGGGTATAGCTCGAAGGTAGAATGCCCCTGAGTTCAACCCCCAGTACTAAAAAAAAAAAAAAAAAAAAAGGGCTGGGGGTGTAGCTCAGAGGTAGAATGCCCTTGGGTTCAATCCCCCGTACCACAAAAAAATAAAAATTAGTAGAAATTGGGTTAAATTTATGAATCACTTTGGGCAGTACTGACATCTTAATAATATTAAATCTTTGGATCATAAACATGATCTGTCTTCCCATTTATTGGTGTCTTTAATTTCTTTCACAATATTTTATAGTTTTCATTATATAAGTCTCTTTTCTCCTTGGTTAAATTTATTCCTGAGTATCTTATTATTTTTATGCTATTGTGAATGCAATTGTTTTCTTAATTTCCTTTTCAGACCATTCACTATTAGGGGGTAGAAACACAACTGATTTTTGTATGTTGATTTTGTATCCTGAACTTTGCTGGATTTATCAGTTCAAACAGCTCTTTTGGTAAGATCCTTGTACTTATTTACTTTTTCATTGTGGTACTGGAGACTGAACCCAGGAGCATTCTACTTCTTGGCTACACTCCCAGCCATATTTTATTTTTTATTTGGAAAGAGTCTCATTAAGTTGTGAAGGGCCTCACTAAGCTGCTGAGGCTGGCAATGAACCTGTGATCCTCCTGCCTCAGCCTCTTGAGTACTGGGATTATAGGTATGCGCCACCATGCCCAGCTTGGTGAGATTTTTGGAATGTTGAATTTTGTCAAATGGTTTGAATTTTGTCAAATATTTTTTCTGCATTGATTGAAATGATCATGTAGTTCCTCCTTCGTTCTGTTAGTGTGGTATACATCGATTGATTGTCATATGTTGAAACATCCTTGCATTCCAGGAATAAGCCCATCCCATTTTTTTAACCACTTATTATCCAGAATAATAATTGTGAGAAGAAAGAGATAGAGGTTGCACAGGGAAGGGAATAAAATAATCTATTTCCTTCAAGCATGATTTCCTATCCTGCCATTCAATCTTAACTTCCTCTTGTCAGACCTCCTGTTTGTCTTAATAAAATATAATTAAATCTCTTCAAAAAGTTCTTCCTAAGCCGAACATGGTGGGGCACACTTGTAATTTCAGTACTTGGGAGGCCATGACAGGAGGACTGCAGGTTCAAAGCCAGCCTCAGCAACTTAGTGAGGCCCTCCAACAACCTAGTGAGACCCTGTTTCAAAATGATAGAATAAAATAGGGCTGGGGGTGTAGCTCAGAGGTAGAATGCCCCTGAGTTCAATCCCTAGTACCAAAAAAAAAAAAAAATAGTCTTCCTATAAAGGAATCTGTTTACTCTCCCTCCCTTTCCTTCTTCCTCCATTTATTTATTTATTTATTTATTTATTTATTTATTTATTTATTTGTCACACCATAAATTTAACCCAGAATGTAGCTCTAACACTGAGATACATTCCCAGCCCTTTTTATTTTTTATTTTGCATCAAGGTCTCACTAAGTTGCCAAGGCTGGCCTCACATTTGCAGTTTTCTTGCCTTAGCCTCCGGAGTAGCTGGGTTTACAAGCATGCACCACCTTGTAGCTTCCTTATATTTTGTGTTTTGCAAATCATTGAAAGTATTTCTGTGCATCTTTTCTACCTATGTTTTAGTTGTTAACTTTCTAAAGTATTTGACAAACCTTGCTGGTTCTAAAATATGTGCAGTCATACACTGCATAATGAAGTTTTTTGTCAATAGTGGACTACACATAGAATGGTAATAGAATGATAATATAAAACTATATTATCTAGTGACATAGCCATCTTAGTTTGGATAAATTTACTTTAGGTTGTTCATATGATGATGGCATGCCTGAGACACATGATTGAAATTAAATGTTCTCTGGAACACCTACATTGCTTGTTACAGAATTCCAGGCACCTACCCTGAGATTCTATTCAGTAGTTTTTGGCTCTGCTTAACAATATATTTGACAAAGAGATCTCTAGTAAAATGCCTTTGTTTTCTAGAAGTTAGGCTGGGAAGGCTTTCAACTTGGCAGGAAGCAGGTCTAGTCCTTAGAATCACAACCATTTCTCTCAATAGTTGAACCATCTAATTTGCTTCAGATATTATCCTGAATGCTAAAAGCAGTGATTGGCAGCTAAGGTCTATTCTTTTATGTGGGTGTGGGTGTGGGTATGTGTTTAAAGTAGGGATTAAACCCAGAGGTGTTCTACCTCTGAGTTATAACCCCAGCCCTATTCATTTTTTTTTGAAAGAGTCTCACTAAATTACTGCGGTGCTGGCCTCAAATGTCTCAGCCTGTCTCAGCCTCCCAAGTACAGGGATTACAGGTGTGCACCACCATACCCGGCTTCAGCTAGGGTCTATTCTGCCCCCACAGGAAACATCTGGCAATGTCCAAAAACATCTTTGGTTGTCACAACTGAAGGTGCTACTGGCATCTAGAAGGTTGAGGCCAGGGGTGCCACTAAACATTCCACAATACACAGGATAGACAAGACAGCCTCCCCAAAGAATCATCCAACACAAAATGACAATAGTGCTGAGATTGAGAAACCCTGGCAGAAATTAGAAGACTCCAGAGAAACATGTTGCTGCCAGTTATTTTCCCCATCGCAGAACGCAGAATGCAGAATGCAAAATGCAGAATGCAGAATGCAGAAACCAGATTATTTTTCAAGAAACAAAGATTCTTCTACTTGCCCCTCAACTGGGATAAAACATGTATTGAAAGTATTTAAATACTGCAGACAGCACTCGGGGCATACATTCTGGGAAGGATCAGAATTCTTTGATGAACTAGCTCCCCAGGACACACCTACCACCACTCATGGGATTCAGAGGTTTCCCTTTCATTTCTGTGGACCCTCCCTTGTTACCTAACAGCACGGCACATGCAACCAGACAGTCAGTGGACAGTATGACCTAAGCCTACAGTGAGAACTATAGATAAGGAGGGACACTCCAGAGCATATGCTCTCTTTGCCCTGAAGTATCCCAGTTTACACACTGTTTTGACATAATTAAAAATACTCACTTTCACCCTCAAAATGGGCAGGAAACATATAAGGTGAGCCTAGGACATCTTGTCATAACAGGAAGCAAAGAAGCTGTCCATGATTAGGATTCTGTCAAAAGGAATCAGGAACCAAACCAAAGAGGTTCCCACTGGTCAAAGATGAATTTTGAGCACAAAATTTTAACTACATAGACTGAATATGTTTAAATCTATGAATGCAATCAGATTTCTAAAACATTGATTACTTAGGGCTGGAGATGTAGCTCAGTGGTAGAGCACTTGCTTGAGTGAGGCCCTAGGTTCCATCCTCAGGACCAAAAAAAAAAAAAACCACAAGAAGGAAAGCAACCAGTTCATTATGTGGAAATAGGTAAATAAAGGGGAGAATCAGGCACTTATCCTACCTTTCCTGTATGAACAGAATCATCTAAGGTAACCTAAGGGTAAATGAGGGGGAAATCTTTACAGATGTATTCCAACTACTGAGTGATAAATCATTTATTGGACTAATGAAATATATAGGTCTAGACTTTTATTTATTTATTTATTTATTTATTTTATTCTTTATTTTTAAACAGGGTCTCACTAAGTTCCAGAGAGCCTCACTAGGTAGCTGAGGCTGGCCTGGAACCGGGATTCTCCAGTCTCAGCCTACCAAGTCCTGGGATTACAAGCATGCACCACCATGTCCGGCTAGGTCTAGACTCTTAACATCATATGAAGGGAAACAACCAGACATGTTAGTATTATAACTTGTTCTTTTTTTTTTTTTTTTTTTTTTTTTTTTTTTTTTTTTTTTTTTTTTTTTTTTTTTTTTTTTTTTTTTTTTTTTTTTGCGGTACTGGGGATTGAACTCAGGGGCATTCTATTCCGAGCTATACCCCCAGCCCTATTTTTTATTCTTTATTTTGAAACCGAGTCTCACTAAGTTGCGGAGTGCCTCACTAGGTAGCTGAGGCTGGCCGCGAACCCGGATCCTCCAGGCTTAGCCTCCCGAATGCTGGGATTATAAGCGTGCGCCACCATGCCCGGCTATAACTTGTTCTTGACAAATGTAAAAGATGAATCTGAGCCAGGCATGGTGGCACACGCTTGTAATCCCAGTTCTTGGGAGGCTGAGACAGGAGGATCCCGGTTCCAGGCCAGCCTCAGCTACTTAGTGAGGCTCTCCGCAACTTAGTGAGACCCTGTTTCAAAATAAAGAATATAAAAAGGGGCTGGGAGTGTAGCTCAGAGGTAGAATGCCCCTGAGTTCAATCCTCAGTACTGCAAAATATAAATAAATAAATAATAAAGAATTGTTCATTTTTCTAGATATGATAATGTGATGGGTTTTTTTAAGAGTCCTTATTTTAGTCCTTTGAGGTGGTGAATGTCTCTAATCCCAGTATTTGGGAGGCTGAGACAGGAGGATCACAAGTTTGAGGCCAACCTCAGCAACTTAATAAGACCCTATTTCAAAATAAAAAATAAAAAGGAGCTGGGCATGGTGGTACATACCTGTAATCCTAGTACTTAGGAGGCTAAGATAAGAGAATTGCAAGTTCAAGGACAGCCTCAGCAATGTAGCAAGACTTTCAGCAATGTAGTGGACCCTGTTTCAAAAACAAAAAATAAAAAGGCTAGGAGTGCCAGGCATGGTAGCGCATGCTTGTAATCCCAGCATTTGGGAGGCTGAGACCGGAGAATCCAGGTTCGAGGCCAGCCTCAGCTACCTAGTGAGGCACTCTGTAACTTAATGAGACCCGGTTTCAAAATAAAGAATAAAAAATAGGGCCGGGGGTATAGCTTGGAGGTAGAATGCCCCTGAGTTCAATCTCCAGTACCGCAAAAAAAAAAGGCTGGGAGTATAGCTCGAAGGTAGAATGCCCAGAGTTCAATCCCCAGTACCACAAAAAATAAAATAAAATAAAAAGCTCTGTCCTTGAACCTGTGATCCTTCTGTCTCAGCCTCCCAAGTACAGGGATTACAGGCATGTGCCACCATGCCGGGCTTCTTACCTTTTAAAAGCACACTGAAATATTTATAAACAGCATTTAGGACATGCTTCAAAAACTTCCAGAAGAAGTCAGGGAGGAAGAAGTGGGAATAGATGAAACAAGATTGGCTATGAGTTTATAATAAAGTCAAATGATAACTACATGAAGATTCATTTGCATATGTTTGAAATTGTCTAAGTTCATAATAAAAAAATACAGAAAAGAATATTCGCTGACAGCAAATAGATATAAAAAACAAGTCTAACAATTCCATGGGGAAAACTCCCTTTTAATCAAAACTTTTGGGGAGCCTCATCCATATGCTTTGGCCTCAGAGCAGACATGGAAGAGGCCAAATGGACAGGACGGCAAAGCTCAGCTCCTACTGAAGTTTCTCAAGAGACTCCAACTTGCTGAAAACCCAGAGGCTTGTTTGGCTAAGTGCATGATCAACAATTTAATTCAAGTAAACACAGACCATTGATGTGGTAGCCTCTATGGTCCCTGCCTGGCTTTGGGATACAGACCTCCTGGGAAGGCCCTACTCAGTTGCTGCAGACCAGAAGCTTCCTACTGGGTTTGGCTGGCAGTCTTGCCTACCTTGTCTGAGAACTGGGAGAAAAAGAACTAACTTTGCATATGGACCTTTGCATCACTTAGGACTTGTGTGAAAGTTTGATAATACTTATGTCTTGGTTTAGTGCAGCCTTGTAGGCACAGCTGGTAGGCCAGGAGGACTAAGAGGGTCATTTGATAAATCAAATTAAACACCATGGCTGCCTTCCAAGAAATAGGTAATAAAATTGTGTCTTTCAAAGTGGAGTAATAAAACTCTGTTAGTTATTACCATTTATCTCATTTATAGTGCAAAATAGGGGGAAGGAGCTTAGCAAAAAAAACAGGACATGAGACAAACCACAACTTGCAATTATAATAGTACACTGTCAGCAAAAGACAAACATATTCAACAGCCAGCATTAAAAGGCACAGCATAACAGTGACACAATAATGCAGTCCATGCTAGTTATGCAATCCCCAGCATTTTAAACAGCCAGAAAACCCATTAGTGATGGTAAAACAATAAGCTTAGACACAGTTACAAATACTGCAGCTTAATGCCTACAAACATCTTGATTTTCCTAAATCAGCACTCATGCAAAACAGGTCACTACCACCCCATCATCCCCAGTCAGCATCCAAGACCCCAAGTGTCTCAGGTGACAGAGGTCCAGATGAACCAACAATAGAGACTACTTGGTAAGAAGAGGTAGGTGGTAAATGCAATACAGAGCAAGAAGCTGACAAAATCAAGAGTAACTGCTCAGGCCCAGATGATTCATGGGAGAATCCACGGGTTCTGAAGATTGAGTACATTCACTAAGATATGAGATCTACGAGGTAAGGGACTTCCCTCTACCACTATTCACTAATGTATCTTGAGTCCTCAGAAAGTTCCTGGCACATTGAAGGGCCTTGATAAATACTTATCGAATGAATCAGATGAAACATAGAGAAAAGCATTTTATGTAAAGTACCATCAAATATAGGGCATTAATTCATCTTTCGGACTCATTTAACTGGATCTTTTACAGAATTGAATATGTTTTTTAAATACTCTCAAGTTTATTCAGTGATCAATAGCAAAATATTAATTTCCTAACAGCTGTTTTTATAGTGCAAGGAATGGAATGGGGAATTTTACAGATGAAGGTAGAATGTTAGTCAGAGACAAGGGAGGCTACAAATACAATAATATAATCAAGGCAGCCTGAGAGAAGATTCCAGCAGGAGTGGAGGATGGGGGTGAGATCCAGCACTGAGCAATCTGGAAAACAAGTGAGTGTGGCAAGATTCTCTCGTGTGACCCTAACCACAACACACACAAAGGCGCTGGAATACTTGGGGTCGCTGGCTGCTTCAGGTGTGTTCCCACTGCTGCATCACAAACTCCATGACAAGGTCTCCTCTGTCCCATTCACCTCAGTATTCTCAGGGCCAGGAACATGGTAGGTATTCAATAAATATCTCTTTTCTAAAGAAAAGAGAATGGAGTCGAGAGAAGTCTGAGCAACTGATTTTGCAGGCAGGATAGAGCCTCTAGAAAACTAAGCTTCACACTGCCAACTGATAAAATTCTGCCCTTGCTACTGGACTTGGAGGGTTCCGAATACCCCACTGACAGGAAAAATCCCAGCCTGAACTGAAGCTCAGGATATTGTTTCCCTAGATGATAAGGAAAACTGTCAGCACCACTTGGACAGGAGGCATGGAGATGTGCCCTCTGGGAGTTCTCAATAAACCAGCCTTGCCCTCTTCCTGTGTTCCAGACAGGCAGAAAGGAAATGGGCAATGGTGTCTTTTTGCAGGCCATTACTACGAATCTCCCAAGCCCATCAGGACAATGGAAGGGCACCCGACGCTGGGCTTCATCCACGGTGCCCTCACTGCACCGGGGGCTCCTGGCGGTGCTGGGTCTTCTGGTGCCGGTTCAGGATGGATCTCTGGTTGAAGCTACGTCCACAGGCAGGGCAGTGGTAGGGCTTCTCCCCCGTGTGGATCCTCTGGTGTCGGACTAGCCGCTCCCCCTTGCTGAACCGCTTCCCACACACCTGGCACCCATACGGCTTCTCCCCAGTGTGGGCACGCCGATGCACCGCCAGGTTGGCATTCCTGCTGAAGCTCTTGCCACACTCGCAGGTGTAGGGCTTCTCGCCGGTGTGCGTCCTCCGGTGCACCTGCAGATGCTGCCTTCGGCTGAAGCTCTTCCAGCAGTCCCCGCACTTGTAGGGCTTCTCTCCTGTGTGGCTGCGCTGATGGACCTCCAGGTGGTGTCTCTGGCTGAAGGTCTTCCAGCACTGACTGCACACATAGGGCCTCTTCCCTAGGTGGGTCCTCTGGTGCTTCCGGAGGTACTCCCGCAGGGTGAAGCCCTTCCCACACTCCACACAGCCATAGGACTTCTCCTCCTCGTGGGTTCGCTGGTGTCTGACGAGATTGGAACTCCGACTGAAGCCTTTTCCACACTCCGGGCACTGGAAAGGCTTCCAGAAGGAACTGTGAGTTTTGAGGTCGTCAGGCAGGGGGACACTGTGCTGGGGGGCAGGAAGCCCTGGCAGGCTGCCCTCAGAGCCCCCAGGATCCTGCTCACAGACTGGTCCCAGTCCAGGGCCCTTGACAGCGGCTTCTCCAAACCTCTCAACAGTCAGGCCAGGAAACGACCCTTTAAGATCTTCCTGCTGGGGTTTTGCCTCCTTTTCCTTGTTCCCAACCCCTAGAGGAGAAAGGAGACCAAGACTGATTCCATGGGAGCTACCAAAGGAATGTGTGTTAGAACTTTGTGTCCAAGCACATCCCACTAATAACTCCTTCTCTTTTTTCCTCTGACCAACAACCTGAATACTATTCACTTCCAAAGACCCTCAACTCAGACCTTCCTTTACTTCTTCCCACCTCCCTACCTTTTTACAGAATAGTCTAACAAATTACCATGCTGTCTCATATAAAAGTCTACTAACTGAAACTTTTAGTTCCTTCAAAATCTTATTTGGTGACTTCCTCTGAGAAACACATCCTGGTTATTCTCTTCCCCAGGCCTTCTGCACTGATGTACTCAGCTCCTGACTTATTCACATATGACCGTGTTACAAATGCTAATTTACATTCATCTATGATTCTGCCTTCCCAAAATGATTATAAACCTACTCCAGCAACAGGACAGTGTGCAGTTCTCCATGTCCTCCCCATGCTGCTCAGCTTGTGGGCCCTTCACACACTGCTCCCTCCACCTAACCAGATGTCATTACTCTGGGCCTCCTGGGAGCCTGGCAGGGGACTACTGCAGAGAGGTGCTTGCTGAATAAATGAGCCCAGCCTGTCACTGAAGCTCCGACCATAGACTGCCTCTGTGCTGGCACATCTATCAGGACTGAAATGACTGCAAATGCCATTGAAATGCCCCAGCCTTACCCTCTGTCCTCACTCAAATCCCTCCTCTACTCTCTCTAAACTAACAGAACAGTTGTTTATACAGAACAAGGGGAAGAGAAGGAGGAAAACAGAGGAGAAAAGGTTCTGGAGGACACTACCTTGGAGGATGCCAAACAAAAATGGAGAAATAACAAGTGGTGCTTAATAGGAGAGAGAATCCTTTCAGGCAAGAACATTAGAAGATTAGAAATTGAGCCAGGCTCAGTGGCACATGCCTGTAATCCTTGTACTTGGAAGGCTGAAGGAAGATCACAGGTTCGAGGGCAGTCTCAGCAAGTAGTGACATGCATCAACCTAGTGAGCCCTTGTTTCAAAATAAAAATAAAAGAGGGCTGGCGGTATAGCTCGGAGGTAGAATGCCCCTGAGTTCAATCCCCAGTGCCAAAAAAAAAAAAAAAAAAAAAAATTAGAAATTGATATAACACACTCCCTGGCTGACAAAATACAAGGTACACAGCTCTCACTGTGTACATCATATGCAATGTATGAACCCTAACTAGCTCCTGAAAATGAACTAGATATTACACATGCTATCATCTCTGATTTATTCTTTTATTAATTTTTCATGAAAGCAGAAAGGTACAAAACATAAATACAGAGCTCCAAGAAATTTCAGTGAGCACAACCATGTAAACAACTTCCAGCTCAAGAAACAGAACCAGCACTAGAAGACCCTCTTCCATCCCCTCCTTTACCACAGCCTGCCCACAGGGGACAACTATCCAGACCTTTCCTTGCCTGTTCCTCAACTTTATATAATTGATTTGTACATCGCTTCTGGCTTCTTCTGATCAATATTGTTTCTGAGATTTACCCATGGTGTGTAGCTATAGTTCTTTTTCATGGGTGCATATATAGTATTCCACAGTAAGGATATTCCACAATTAATTTATTAATTTGAAGCTCAAATTAATAATTTATTAATTGAAGGTTTATTTGGGTAGTTTCCAGTTTTGAAGTGTTGTGAATAATTAAAATTAAAACTAAGTGCAGCCGGGCGTGGTGGCTCACGCTTGTAATCCCAGCATTCGGGAGGCTGAGACCAGAGGATCCTGGTTCGCGGCCAGCCTCAGCTACCTAGTGAGGCACTCCGCAACTTAGTGAGACTCGGTTTCAAAATAAAGGATAAAAAAAAAAAATAGGGCTGGGGGTATAGCTCGGAGGTAGAATGCCCCCTGAGTTCAATCCCCAGTACCGCAAAAAAAAAAAAAAAAAACTAAGTGCAATAAGCCATGCATGGTGGCACATGTCTTTAATCCCAGTACTTGAGAGGCTGATAGCCAGCCTTAACAACTTAGCAAGGCCCTCCGCAACTTAGTAAGACCATTTCTTTTTTTTTTTTTTGGTACTAGGGATTGAACTCAGGGGGCATTCTACCTCCGAGCTACACCCCCAGCCCTATTTTTTATTCTTTATTTTGAAACCGGATCTCACTAAGTTGCAGAGGGCCTCACTAGAGTAAGACAATTTCAAAGTAAAAAATAAAATAGGACTGAGGGTATACCTCAGAGGTAGAATGCCCCTGGGTTCAATCCTCATTACCACAAAAAAAAAAACTAAGTACAATGTATGAACCCTAACTAACTCCTGAAAATGAACTAGATATTATATATGCATATAATGTATGTGGGGTGTGTGTGTGTGTGTGTGTGTGTGTGTGTGTGTGTGTGTGTGTGTGTATATAAATGAAACTTAAAAATTTATTTTCTTAGGTGGAATTATGATACTGGGTTATACAAGGAAGGTCATTGTTAGGAGATAAATGCTGAAGTATTTAGGAAAGAAGGATCAAGATGGCTCCAATTTCAAAATCATTCTGAGCTGGGGGTGGTGGCACATGCTTCTAAACCTAGTACTTGGGAGGCCAAGGCAGGAGGATCAGGTTCATAACCCACCTCAGCAACTTAGCAAGGCTCTCTGCAACCTAGTGAGACCCTGTTTCAAAAT
Organism: Graphiurus murinus; assembly: GCA_004027655.1. NCBI lineage: Eukaryota > Metazoa > Chordata > Mammalia > Rodentia > Gliridae > Graphiurus > Graphiurus murinus. Next base: position 14,320 of record PVLC010012943.1, read on the forward strand.
AAATAGGGCTGGGGGTGTAGCTCAGAAACAGAATGCCCCTGGGTTCAATCCCCAGTATCATACACACAAAAAAAAAAAATTCAGAAAACACACATTTTATAGATATACATGTCAAACGTTAATGACTGATGGAAAAAAATAAAAATATAAGTATGTCCACTGTATTAGACTTAGTTTTTCTGTACATTTAGAAATTTTTTTTAATAAATGTCCAAAATATAAAAGCTAGGGGAAAATAAATAAAATAAAATATCTATGCACAAATGAAGACATTAGGAGAAAGATGCATTAGTGGAAAAATAATGAACTTAGCAGTTGGAGACCTCATTATGTGTGTGTGTGGGGGGGGGGGGTACTGGGAATTAAACCCAGAGGCGTTCTACATTCAAGCTACATCCCCAGCCTGATTTTATTCTTATTTTGAAAAGGGGTCTTGCTAGGTTGATGAGAATCTCACTACTTTCTGAGGCTATCCTCAAATCTGTGATCCTCCTGTCTCAGCCTCCCAAGTACTGGGATTATAAGCATGCACCACCATGCCCTGTATGAGACCTCTTGTGTGTGTGTGTGTGTGTGTGTGTGTGTGTGTGTGTGTGTGTGTGTGTGTGGTACTGGAGATTGAACTCAGGGGCATTCTACCTCTGAGCTACACCCCCAGTCCTATTTTTTATTCTTTATTTTGAAACAGGATCTCACTAAGTTGCAGAGGGACTCACTAAGCAGCTGAGGCTGGCCATGAATCTGGATCCTCCAGTCTCAGCATCCCAAGTATTGGGATTACAAGCATGCGTCACCACACCTGACTATACGAGACCTCATTTTAAATGTTGGACTCAGAGCCGTGCACTCTGGACTCAGTGGCGCATGCTTGTAATCCCAGTATTTGGGAGGCTGAGATAGGAGGATCACAGGTTCGTAGCCAGCCTCAGCTATTTAGTGAGGTCCTCCACAACTTAGTAAGACTTTGTTTCAAAAGTAAAGAATAAAAAATAGGGCTGGAGGTGTAGATCAGAGGTAGAATTCTGCTGGGTTCAATCCCCAGTACTGCAAAAAAAAATGTTGGACTCACAATCCATTTGCTGTAACTATGGAAAAATCAATGCTCTCTGAGTCTTACCTTCTTCATCTTCAAAATGGATTGTGCACTCATGAAGGTTGCTGTACACTCCATATATATGCAGTGGTAGGTGGTGTGATTTTAGCCCTCAGACCAGGTACCTGATTTCCAGCTACTTCAAGAGACACTCCACTTGGATCTTGAACTCAATAGATGGAACCATCTACTCTCCCTCCCCCTTAGAAATATGTTTCCCTCCCTTTCTGACAGTAGCACCATTTTTCCAGTCCACTAGGCCCTCAGACTCCTCTTTAATTCTACTCTTTCCCCTCCTATGGCCAATCTATGACCAATTTTTGGAAACACATTTCAGTAAATCACCTTCTTCATGGCCATCAGCCTGGTTCCTGCACTCAGCCCTGTGTCTCCATCACCTCTACCCTAAAGACCAACCACAATAATGCTTTCATGACGCTCAGCAATGAAAACACAGTCCTCACAGCTGGCTCCACTCCACCTACCCAACCTCTTTCTCTCTCCTCTGAATACTCATCTCTCACCTCAGGGCCTCACCACCCTACAGACAAAGCTCCTTGGTCAGGACTGTGCATACACTGCTCTTTTCTCCCATTATTCCAGATCAGCTTATGAATTCCTGCTCCAGCCTCATGGACAGACTCTACTTGTCCTCATGACTGCAATTACAATCCAGACCATTAGGTTAGCAGTTAATCATTCTCTGGTGAGGACAGACCAGAAACTGGACAGGACCTGAGAACCCACCTGGCCCAACACTTCCTCCCAGATTCACATCTTCCTTATATAGAAGCAGCTCAGGCCTGTTCTATCCACTGTCACTTTAAATGCCAGAATGACATGGGACTGAATCCAGGAGGACCTGAAAGTGACACTGCTAGATAGTACACTTGGGAAGCAGACCTTCACATCACTCAGGAGAAAGACTTATGTGTGACTGGAATGTTTTGAAACATGGAGCTGGTGAGAGGACAAGCACATAATCAGGATCTCTAGAATAGTGGGAAACAGCCAGCAGGGTGTAAATAAGTCTGAGCATGGGAGGGAAAAATCCTTATCCACACAGTAGCATCCTTGGCAGAGGTATATCCCTTAGGGGAATTACAGCGCAGTACTTTTTTTTTTTTTTTTTTTTTTTTTTTTTTTTTTTTTTTTTTTTTTTTGCCGTACTGGGGATTGAACTCAGGGGCATTCTACCTCCGAGCTATACCCCCAGTCCTATTTTTTTTATTCTTTATTTTGAAACAGAGTCTCACTAAGTTGTGGAGTGCCTCACTAGGTAGCTGAGGCTGGCCACAAACCTGAATCCTCCGGTCTCAGCCTCCCAAATGCTGGGACTACAAGTGTGGGCCACCACACCCAGCTAACAGCACAGTACTTCTATCTGGGAACATCACAGGAGCCCCTGCTTTGTACAGTTCTCTGAAGGTTTCTACATCCTACACCATTGTGGCAGTTATACATCTCTATGTAAAATACACCACCACCTTTCAGCCATTCACATCATCGTCATGGTGTTGACAACCTTGTCCTGGGTCCAGGTCTCCAGCTCCCCTTGCCCAGTGCTTTTACCCTGTTCCAAAATGATCATAATTAGGTGCACCTGAACTCTTCAAAAAACTTTTTTTTTTTCCTGATGCTGGGTATTGAACCCAGGGGCATTCTACCTCTGAGCTACATCCCAAGGGCCCCCCCTCCTTTTTTTATTTATTTTTGAAACAGGGTCTCACTAAGTTGCTGAGGTTGGCTTCAAACCAGTGATCTTCCTATCTTAGGCTTCCCTAGAGGCAAGCACTTTTATTTTTAACTCTTCATAGTGACCAGCAGAGCACTAGTTGTATAATAAGCACCAAATAAATCTTTGTGGATGAATAAATGAATGAATGCTGACTGACTCATGAAAGAATCACTTGATAATATTTATACAACTAATAAAAGTATCTAAAGCTTTTGCTACACATTTCCATGTACTATCTCACTTCAGCCTCATAATGCCATGAAGCCATGATCTGTGAATAGCCCCCTTCCACAGCCGAGGAAACTGAGACTTGAAAGGTCAAGCGAGATGCCCACGGTGACAGTAAGTGATGGAGCCAGGATGAAGTCTCTCCTGTCCTGAAGGAAGCACAATGATACTCTCACTCATCCCTCAAGGCATTTTAAGATGAGAAAAGGCCAGGTGGGTCGGTACAGATGAGTGCTCAGTATACGACTTACAAAGAAGTTACGAAGGTAAAAAAGAATTAGCAGGTAATAAGGACTGTTCCCAGACACATTTTCTTCCTCTCCGTACTGCCATCCTCATTCAACCCACAGAAATTTTTTTTTTTTTGCAGTACTGGAGATTGAACTCAGGGGCATTCTACCTCTGAGCTACACCCCCAGCCCTATTTTTTATTCTTTATTTTGAAACCGAGTCTCACTAAGTTGCGGAGTGCCTCACTAGGTAGCTGAGGCTGGCCGCGAACCCGGATCCTCCGGTCTCAGCCTCCCGAATGTATTTATTTATTTTTGAAACAGGGTCTCACTAAGTTGCTGAGGCTGGCCTCAAACCAATGATCTTCCTGTCTTAGTCTTCCCAAGTACTGAGATTATAGGTGTAGGTCACCACACCCAGCCCCACAGAGATTCTTCTCACTTCTCTTTATTCATAGTCCCTAAACACAGCCCTCACCCTGCACTGCCCTGCCCTCACCCCACTCCTGCTGCTGCTACTGCTGCTGCTTCTCTTCCACCTCCATGTCCTCCCATGGGCCCCAATGGTGCACCCCACAACCTGAGACAAAGGCTCTGCTTCTTTTGAAACATGAGCCTATACTGACCTTTCCTATTTCTAAACCCCTCCTGCACACACATATGCACAGACACACACATGTGCATAGAGTGCTTCAACAGTTTCCTGTATATTAGTTCAGGCCACTTCCTGCCCTGACACAAAGCTACTACATGAGGCCTGCATTCAGGAAGGGCTCAATAAACGCCTGCTGAATAAGTAAGATAAGGCATTCCTCTTTTGCTATTTTCCTCTTGCTTTCAAGCCCTCACTGCCCGTCAGCCATGGACCCATACTAGGTATCTAGGGATCCTAATGACCAACCTGCCTCATTATAGCCTAGTACTTTCCTACTCTGTTGTCTGGCTCCTTTCTTGATACAGGAATGCTCCAAGCCAGTTCTTTTTTGTTTGTTTGTTGTTGTTTTTTGTACTGGGGATTGAACCCAGAGGCATTCTACCTTCAAGTTACATCCCTTGCCTGATTTTTTATTCTTTATTTGGAAACATGGTCTCACTAAGTTGCAGAGGGCCTCACTAAGTTGCTGAAGCTGGCTGCGAACCTGCAATCCTCCTGTCTCAGCCTCCCAAGTACTGGGATTGCAAGCGTAATCCAAACCAGTTCTTAACACCCTCACTCCATGCTCCTTCCTAGCCTCCCATGAAACCCCCTTCCTTTGTCAGTAGCACCATGGCTAAGGCAAGAAGACCCATAATTTGAAACTCCTCAGTTTCTCACCTATGGAGTGGAGATAGAGTCTTACCTGGAGAGACCCCACAGTCCTGAGGTTCCACGTATTCCCCAAAGCAGTCGATCTGGGCTGGGGTCACGTGCCTCCACTCCTCCTCAGGGAAGGCCAGGGCCATGTCTTTAAATGGTCCCAACCCCTGAAACAACAAGAGATTGCTATGGATGAAGAGACAGCTTAACAGCAACAGCAAACAGAGGGGACAACAAGAGAGCCAGCAGAGCAGAAGACAGAAGGAACTCAACTCCTGGATGCTCTGGGAGCAGCAGAACCACCCATCTCTCCACAATTTATTAAGACAGAGATTGACTTTGAGTTTTGAGTCTCTGTTGTGGTGGCTCAGCTTGCCCCAACAATGCCAGCATCCTATGTCTACTCACAGCCATCTGCACTCGGTCCTCAGGCTTCACAGAGCCTGGGAGCTGCTACACAGTTCTTCAAGCCCCCATCTTAAGAACAATGTCATCTTTACAGAAATGCAGAGCCGGGCATGGTGATGCACACCTGTATTCCCAGAACTTGGGAGGCTGAGACAGGATTGCAGGCTTAGTGACCCTGTTTCAAATTTAAAAATACAATATAGGGCTGGGGTGTAGCTCAGAGGTAGAGTGCCCCAAGTTCAATTCCTAATACCACCAAAAGAAAAAAAAAAGAAAGAAATGTGTCCTCATTTTTTCATTCACTATACCATGAAGAAACATCACGGCAGAAGGGGAAGGTCTGACCAGATGAAGAAACACTAATAGAATTCCTCATCCCTAGCCAGACATGGTGGCACATGCTTGTAATCCCAGTCTTGGGAGGCTAAGATAGGAGGATTGCAGGTTCGTAGCTAGCCTCAGCTACTTAGTGAGGCCCTCCACAACTTAGTGAGACCCTGTTTCAAAATAAAGAATAAAAAATAGGGCTTGGAGGCAGAATGCCCCCGAGTTCAATCCCCAGTACCACAAAAAAAAAAAAAAAAGAATTCCCCATCCTTACAAATTGCATCCTTGGAACACAGGAAGGGAGAATGGCACAGGCCTGATGCTCAAACATGGAATTAGTTGAGTCAGACTTGACTTGTTTCTTTTTTTTTCTAACAAATAACACTCCTACTTATTCAAGGAACTCTTTAAAACTCACCCCCTTCAGAAAGATGCCCCATTAAGCCAGGCATGGTGACACACACTTGTAATCCCAGTACTTGGGAGGGTGAGACAGGAGGATTGCAGTTTTGCAGCCAGTCTCAGCTACTTAGGGAGGCCCTCCACTACTTATGAGAACCTGTTTCAAAAATAAAGAATAAAAAATAGGGCTGGGTTCAATCCCCAGTACCACAAAAAAGAAAAAAAAAAAGGTGCCCCATTGGAATTCCTACCTCCCTGGTAACACTTAACAATCTGTGGAATGGATTTAAACTGTGGCAAGAGCATACCCCTTCTGTACCCTCATTACCCTCATGTACTACAGGTTTACAAGTGTTAACAGGGCCTTGACTCTTGAGGTCATGAGTGTGGGTCAAAAGACACTGCTCAGCTCCCCAGCCCCATCCTGAGCCAGCTGCTTTCCCACTGACGTGTCCAGAGGAGGAACAGCAACAGAAGCATCCACAAAGGCATCTATCTCCAGGGTTACCACTACTGCTGAAACATGCTTATGGGGATTTTCTTAATTAAATCTTTCTCCTCATAAAAAGCGACACACCAGCATACTGATCTGTGGCTTAAAGTCCAAGTATGAGGCTCAGTGCAAACAACAACTGGGAATTTGCACTGAGCCTCCAACTGAACAGAGTGAAGACAACATGGTCATGTCATCAGAGCTAGAAAGGCAGAAGATTCAACTTTGTGGATGGGACTCTGCTGCCCAGGAAAACTTTGGGAACGGTGAACTTCAGTCAAAACAGCATCAGGATCTCTAAAAGGGCAGAGTCACAGCTCACCTGGGATCCCACCGTTAGGAAGCCGGCTGCCATCTCTTGGTCTCTGGTGCTCATTGTGGGGAGGCCTGGACCTCCCTGCAGTACAGGCAGAGCTAAGCAAGAACAAAAGCAGAAGGATCAGTGCTGTCAGCCCATTCAAAGGCATTTCCCCACCCAACACATACAACTTCAGGAACCTACACACTCCAGATGGAATCACTTTGTGCCACAATGACCCACATGTGGGGTGTGGTCTGGGTGTTCCCTGCCCTGTTCTCAGCTAGAAAGACTGTCCCAGCCCTGTCATGCTCCCAGGTCACACTGTGGAACAACCTCCTTTGAAAAAAAGTAACAAAAGAAGTCACATATTACTCTCAGAGGTGTCTGCCCACTTAATAAATATTCCCACAAGTCAGCTGCATAATTCCTGGTGGTTTCTAGAAGGGACATGAGGAGGGAAAGGAGAAGAAGTAATAAAAGAACAGCATTTCAGATATCCTGTCCAGAAACCACAGTCAAAGTAGACAAAACAATTTCATCTGTTTCCCACTGAAGTCAAAGTGAGTAGCCAGGAATTCAGAATCACACCATGCAGGAAACTGCTAGGTTTTTGAAGAACAAGGGGGGATTGGCTCCAGAGCAGAATTTTCCATGTCCTTCTGTCCTTGCTATCTGCATCTTACCCTGCTCTTGGAAAGCCTGTGTCCCATTTCCAGGGTCTTGACTCAGCTGCTCTTCTGTTCTTTGGGCCAGACTTTGAACACCTTCCCCATGGGGCATCCCCCACTCGGGCTTGACCTCCACTGGTCCAAGGTGGATGCCTGGCTCCCAAACACCTCTGCCAAGGGCTGTCTCACGCTGTTCATCCTGCATGTGGCATGGAACCTAAGAATAATTTCCAACACCAATTAGGAGGAGTCTTGGTCAAGACTGTTATGAAGAGAGTTGAATTAAAACCAAAAGAGAGAGCCAGGCGTGGTGGCACACGCTTGTAATCCCAGCATTTGGGAGGCTGAGACTGGAAGATCCGGGTTCGCGGCCAGCCTCAGCTACCTAGTGAGGTACTCCGCAACTTAGTGAGACCCTGTTTCAAAATAAAGAATAAAAAAATAGGGCTGGGGGTATAGCTCAAAGGTAGAATGCCCCTGAGTTCAATCCCCAGTACCGCAAAAAAAAAAACAAAAAACAAAAGAGAGAACCATTCTGACTTCAGGGGAAAGGAAAGAAAAGCCACTGAGCTCTTTCCCAGGACATCACTGAGGAAGCAAAAAGAAAGCTAGACTCCTTTTATCAAGCCCTGAGCAATTTGTATCTGTCCATGCCATTTAACAATGGTCCCTCTGCCTGCCGTGATACCAATCAAATTTCCTATGAATACCATCGCAGAGAGCCCAAATAATGTCTTGCTGAGAATGTTAGCATAATTCACTCACTACTAGAAAGCAAATTACCCAACAGAAGCTAAAAATTAAAAAAATTAAAAAAAAAAAAAAGCCCAGACTGTGCAGTAAAGCTAGTGAGAAATAGCTGCTCTACAAAGAGCAAAGACAACCAGGAGGACTCGCACACTGAGATGCACTCGAAAAAACAAGGCCTTTCCTCGACTACTTTTAAGCTCCTTAGTTGAGAGTTAAAAACAAAATCTCTTAGGACTCGTAGTGGGGGTGATGCTATGGTAGGGAGGCCAGGCTGCACAAGGACTAGGACTTGCCCTCCTTTCCCAGCCATCAGTCAAGTGACTGTACCACACAATGGCAGCAACATGACCAGTAACCGAGGCAGCATGCTACAGGAGCCCCATGAACTAATGTTACACCTCACAGCACAGTGGTGGCCGACATTTGCCAGACTCTTAGGAAGAACATTTGCCAGACTCTTAGGAAGAACATTTGCCAGCCAGGATTCCCTTGCCCTCCCACAAGAGTCGCCCCCAAGGAGGGGCCTGAATTAAGAGGGACCCTGAAAACAATCACAACTGTTTTCTTAAGTCCTGAAGCTCACAAAAGAAACAGGGATAGGCCTCAAAACAGGGGCTTCAGGCCCTTCTGCATGCCAGCATCTTCCCTGGGAATGGTTCTTCTGTCTGAAAAGCCTACTCCTCTCCAACAAGGCCCTATGGGAGTCTGGGAGCAGATGGGAGGTTCCATACCTCATCAATTCCCAATGCTTCCTCAAACCTCTCAGTTCTTTGAAACTCCCTTCCCACAGCATGAGCACAAGACCTGGACACCCTTTTCTCACCCACCGCCTTGGCCTCCAGCGAAACTTCTGTCAAGTCCTCCACCATAGCCACCAGGGCCTTGCTGCTCTCTGGGCCATGCTCCCGAATCCAGGCATAGAACTCTCGGGGCAGGATGGTCAGGAACTGCTCCAGCACCAGCAGCTCCAGGATCTGCTCCTTGGTGTGCAGCTCGGGCCTCAGCCACCGACGACAGAGCTCTTGGAGCTCCCTGAGGGCTTCCTGAGGACCAGCTGCCTCCTGGTAGCGGAACTGCCGAAACCGCAGGCGAAAAGTCTCAGGACTAGAGTCTTCCCTTGCCCTGCCCCATGGCAACTCTTTCTCCAGTTTCACCACAGGAGCACCCATTTGCTGCTGAAGATCTTCCGCCATCCCGGGACGCTCTTTAAGCATCTTTACACTCCCTCAGAAGACTGAGAACGACAACACAAATGAACCTTTTGAGAACATGACACAGAAAAGTCAGTCCATACCAGTCTGTGTCTACATCAATGAATATTCTGCTGGAGCACCTGGTAATGATGTGCTATAATGCAGTTTTAAAAGTCTGAAAGGCATGTCAGTGAAACTCAGTATTTGCAAAGTACCTGATACAGAAAATAAATAGAAAATGCATGAGACTTAGCTTATACCCACAAATAGCTTAAGACCTCATTGGGGTGATAATACAACCATCAGGGAATATAAAATGGGTTATAATTAGGTTAGTCACCAAGGCCCACTCTTTTAATACTAAAGGAAACATACATTCAACACACACACACGTTACCATAGTCACACTATATAACAGACCCCACATAGGACCGCAGTACTATAATGAACCAAAAAATTCCTATCATCTAGTAACATTGCAGCTTACTTGCTAATAATAATAAGACTATGTTTCTAGTTTATATATTTACTATACTATATTTTTAATCATTATTAGACTACACTCCTTTTGGGGGGGGGCGGGTACTGGTACTGGGGAGTGGACTCAGGGGCATTCTACCTCTGAGCCACACTCCCAGTCCTATTTTTTATTCTTTGTAAAATAAAATAAGTTGCGGAGTGCCTCACTAAGTAGCTTAGGCTAGCTGCGAACCTGGATCCTCCAGTCTCAGCCTCCCAAGTATTGGGATTACAAGCAAGCGACAACATGCTCAGCTACTCCTTCTTATTAAAAATATGTTTACTATATAACAGTATGCTGTGCTCCACCCGCAGTGGCCTCATACAGCTCATGTTTCTCACCTCTCTTGACTGCATCACAAGGCCACATCAAAGAACTGATCTATACCATCTAGCTTAGTGTTAAGTACACTCTACGCTGTCCACACAACAATGCACTTCTCAGGATGAGTCCCAACAATTAAGCAATGCATGACTGTATATGTGAGGGTACATGTGTGCAAGTATGAACATACCCTCCCATGCATGCAGAAACTAGAAATAGACAGGAGCTTGCCCTCTTGAAACTAATGTAGAGGACAGCAAATATCCAATATAAACAAATACATAAAAACTGCAAGTAGAAACAAGTTCTAGAAAGGAAATAAGTAAGGTGCTCTGTTACTAGAGACAATGGACTTGGGGAAGGTTTTTCTGAAAACATGAGACTCAGGCTGAGAACTAAAGGATGAGAATGAGTTGTCAGTTAAAGCGCATTCCAGAGCCAGGTGTGGTAGTGCACGCCTGTAATCCCAGCACTTGGGAGGCTGCAACACAGGACTGCAGGTTCTTGAGGCCAGCCTCAGCAACTTAGTGAGACCCTCTGAAACTTAGTGAGACCCTGTTTCCAAATAAAGAATAAAATAGGGCTGGGGGTATAGCTCAGAGGTAAAATGCCCCTGAGTACAATCCCCAGCACCACAAAAAAAAAAAGGTAAGTTAAAAAGGGAGAAAGACTAATGCAAGTACAAGCACTCATGAAAAAGAAGACTCAGAGTAGACAGAAGACCTCTATTTGGACAGACTTCAAGTCCAACATAGCAGGGAAGGAGCTCTGCTTGTTAGAAACAGGACTATCAAGACTGGTGTGATGGCGCACATTTGTAATCCCAGTACTTGGGAAGCTGAGACTGGAGGATCTGGGTTCACCGACAGCCTCAGCTACTTAGTGAGGCTCTCCGCAACTTTGTGAGACCCTGTTTCAAAATAAAGAATTAAAAAATAGGACTGGGGCTGTAGCTTGTAGGTATTAGAATGCCCCTGGGTTCAATCTCCAGTGCCACAAAAAAAAAAAAAAGGAGACTGATCACCCTCATAGGTACAGAGAATGAGCAACTAGCAGGGGGCATGCCTCAAGCTCTGCAGAATATGCTATTCGACTAGCCGTGGTAGCGCACACCTGTAATCCCAGTACTTGGGAGGCTGAAAACAGGAGATTTTCAGGTTCAAGGCCAACCTCAGCAATTTAGAAAGACCTTGTTTCAAAATAAAGAATAAAGTAGAGCTGGAAGAGGGAATGGGGGAGTGTAACAAAGGCTGAATGCCTCTAGTGTTCAATCCTCAGTACCAAAAAAAATTCTCTTGAGTGTTCGTGTATTTATCTACCCCTTCCTTAAACCTTTTTTACATTTTCAAGACTACAGTATGCATTTTCCCTGTTGCATCGAATTTCTCATGACTTTTTAACTCTTGCATTTTGTTCACTCCAGTAGCGCATTTACTGCAAATGTTTACCAGTGTCTCCCTCTACCAGTTCCCCTATAAGCAAAAGAGGTCCTCATTCCTCTTTCACCTCCGGCACTTGACAAATAGACGGTGCCTCGCTGCTACCCTTGACGTGACTGCCCTAGGTCTTGTTCTAAAAAGAGTGCTCTCACTTTTCCAAGAGTTCCGCCTGGGTTCAAGATCTCGGGTGCGTGGACACCCAGAGTTAGGCCAAACCTGGCCTGGCGGGATCAGCCTCGCTCCTACCTGAGCCCACCGCGGCGCGGCGCGGCCCGGCCCGTCCAAGTCCCGACCCCCGCAGGACCTCCGCACCGCAGCCGCAGCGGCACTCAGCCCAGCCCCGCCGCCCTGCCACAGACACGACGCTGGCCTGGCGCAGCCGTAACCCAGATCTCACCCGCTGCCCCGCACCCGCTCCGGGCTCGCCAGTGCCCGCCGCGGACCGGAAGTGAGTGGCGGAGGCTGTCAGACAGGTGCGCACAGAAAGCGCCCCTTCCGTTTCCTCTCTAGGACTCTCGGAGGTGTGTCTCGCTGGTCGCTCGTCCCCACAGGCCCTTCTGAGCCCAATGCAGCGCTGCCGCCAGGGACGTCTCTTTCCTTCGAGGCTGTCAGTCTCAAGGCTCTTTCGCACCTCCGTACCTTTGCACCTGTTTTCCCTCTGTGGAAAGGTCTTGGTGCATCGCCAGACACACGACTGGACACAAAGTCATTGTTAATTTGGATTCTCACGTCAAAACACAAATCCTGCCGGGCGGGGTGGTACTTGGAATCCCAGTACTTGGGATACTGAGATGGGAGGATGCAGGTTCGAAGCCAGCCTCAGCAACAGTAAGGCTCTCAGAAACTTAGTGAGACCCTGTTTCCAAATAAAATATAAAAGAAGGCCCCTTGGTTCCATCCCCAGTACAACAACAACAAAACCACAAATCCTAATGAAGACAGTTCACTGTATATCTTTAAACACCTACTCATTTTTATTATTGAGGTTTAAGAGATTTTGCTTTACCTTTTTAAACACAAATTTACAGCTGGGCATGGTGACACACAGCTGTAATCCTACCTAGTTCTTGAGAGGCTGAGATAGGAGAATCCCAAGTTCGTGGCCAGCCTCAGCAACTTAGAGAAGCCTTCTGCAACGTGTGACACCCTGTTTCAGAATTTAAAAAAATAAAATAAAATAGGGCAGGGAGTGTAGCTCGGTCGCAGAATGCCCCTCGGTTCAATCTCCAGTACAAAAAAAAATTACAATTGTATTATTTCTGTATACGCAAAGTGTTTGCAGCCCAATTTCTGTGTATGTGTGTGTCACTGTGGATTGAACTCAGGAGAGTTTCTACCTCCAAGCTACACCCCCAGCCTGATTTTACTTTTTATTTTGAAACAGGGTCTCACTAAGTTGTTGGGGCTGGTTTCAAACCTGCAATCCTGTCTCAGCCTCCCAAGTACTGAGATTTTGAATGTCTGCCACCACACCCAGCTCCAGTTTCTCCTGTGCTTGTTTTACTTTAGTACTTATTTTTGAGCCTATGGGTAATACATTTGTTAATCTTTGTGTTTTCTCCTGTTACTATATTTTGCCCTCATTTCAATATAATCTTCTATGTTACCTGTAATTTTTCCTTGGCACCTTAAAGATATTACTCCATTGTATTTTAACTATTGTCACTGATAAGTCTTACATTATCATTCCTTTGTAGGGAATCTGCATTTTTTTCTCTAATGTCTTTCAAGATTTCTCTTCCTTTTCAATTATTTTTACAGCCAGTTTTTTTGTTTTGTTTTGGTTTTGGTTTTTTTGGATACTGTCTCCTTGGCATTCCCTCTGTTCTCTTCTAGAATTCCTACTAGACAGACAATGGCCACTCAATGCTTCTCCATGTTTATTGGTTATTCTTTCATTTGAAAATCATTTACAATTCATTGTGTGCTCCAGTCTGTGGTTGGAGCCATCACTTTTTAGTTCTTTCACTCTAATTGCTGTATAATATTTCATTGTATGAATACATCAAAGTGTGCTTATCCATTCTACTATAGATGGAATTTGGGTTACTGGGACTTGTGCAGCTATGACTGTCTTTTGGTAACATATATGCACAGTTCCACTGAGTAATAACCAAGAAGAAGAATTGCTGAGTTGTATTATATACATATATATTCAGTTGTACTGCTCTATACTCGTTACCATGGAGGAAAAAATAAAAGCTTAACCATTTGTCATGCATCACAGTGGTTGGTGAGGAAAATAGGTTTACTCAAAGCTGTCTTCGAGGAAGATAAAGGAGATCTTTTTTGTCGCAAATCTTTATCTTCAGGGGAAGGGGCTTTTAGGCAGACAACTTGTCAGTCTTAATTTCCTTGCCCTTTGTCCTTAGCAGGAGGAAGTAAAAGCAGTTACCAGGAAGTTCAGAATTTAAAACAATTTGGGACATATATATATATATATATATATATATATATATATATATATATAATTTTTTTTTTTTGCGGTACTGAGAATTGAACTCAGGGGCGTTCTACCTCTGAGCTATACCCCCAGCCCTATTTTTTATTCTTTATTTTGAAACAGGGTCTCACTAAATTGTGGAGTGCCTCACTAGGTAGCTGAGGCTGGCCGCGAACCCGGATCCTCTTGTCTCAGCCTCCCAAATGCTGGGACTACAAGCCTGCGCCACCACGCCCGGCATGGGACTTTTAATTTCAAATAGGGTCTGCTTCACTCTCACCAGTCATGTCTGTGAGTTCCAATTGATCCACATTCTTTTTTTTTTTTTTTTTCCAGTACTGGGGAATAAACCCAGTGGCATTCTACCTCTGAGTTACACCCCCATTCCTTCCTTCCTTTTTTTTTTTTTTTTTTTATTATTCTTTATTTTGAAAACACCTGTGAAGGGGGAAAGACTCACTCAGGAAGTTCAGAAGAGTTTAAAGAACTTTTTTAACAAATTTCAAATATCAGCAAGACAAAAATCTTTGCGAATACCGAGGAGAAGAGGGTTGACCTGATGCTCGAGAAGCTCCTCAAAGGCAGCAGAGACTAGCAGGGAAGGAGGAATGACGTCCACCTACACGCACGCACGCACGCACGCACGCATGCAGCTGGAAGAAGGGTAGATAGACAACATCCCGGGTTAGATAACGGTTTCTTCGCTCAGCAGCGTCTCCTTTCGTAATGAGCTCAGTTCTCCTCCTAAACTTTCCAGCTTCTCCAGGTGCGGGATCTCCTGAACCTCTTCCGTATTCTGGCACATGAGTGACAGATGGCAGCTAAGGCAGGTTTTTTCTTGGAAGAGACAGATGGCACCTAGGTAACAGCAAAGACTGGGGTCAGGACAGAGAGAGTGCCAGGCTCTGTGCTGTAAAAGTCAGGAGCTCCCTCTTCTAATGCGAGTCCCTCCGATTCTGGGTCTACTTCTATGGTTCTCCCCTCCAACAGAGTATTGCAGAAATGGAAGGGGGAACAGAATATGTCAAAGGACAAGGAATACAAACAGATGGCTAAAAATCATAGGAATGAGCTGGGCACGGTGGTGCAGCCTGTAATCCCAGTACATGGGAGGCTGAGACGGGCATTACAGGTTTGATGTCAGAGTAAGCAACTCAGTGAGACCCTCAGTAACTTAGCAACACAGTTTCAAAATAAAAATGGCTAGCCGGGCGTGGCACACGCTTGTAATCCCAGTACTTGGGAGGCCAACACCGAAGGATCCGGGTTTGCAGCCAACCTCAGATACTTAGTGAGGCCCTCCGCAATTTAGTGAGATTCTGTTTCAAAATAAAGAATAATAAAATTAAAAAAAAAAAGTAGGACTGGGGGTGTAGCTCCGAGGTGGAATACCCCTGAGTTCAATCCCTAGTACCACAAAAAAGGGCGGGGGGGGGGCTGAGAGTGTGGCCCAGAAGTAGAATGTTCCAAGGTGGGTGTGGTGGCACACGCTTGTAATCATCCCAGTACTTGAGAGTCTGAGACAGGAGGATCACAGGTTCGCAGCCAGCCTCAGCTACTTAGTGAGGCCCTCTGCAACTTCATGAGACCCTGTTTCAAAATAAAGAATAAAAAATAGGGCTGGGGGTGCAGCTCGGAGGTAGAATGCCCCTGGGTTCAATCCTAAGTATCATAAAAATAAATAAATAAATCTATAAATCAATTAGAAAAAGATAATTTTAATATCATCAAATGTTGCAGTTAAGAAACATATTCTAAATCTGGGCGTGGTGGCGCACGCTTGTAATCCCAGTACTTGGGAGGCTGAGACCGGAGGATCCGGGTTTGCAACCAGCCTCAGCTACTTAGTGAGGCCCTCAGCAACTTAATGAGACCCTGTTTCAAAATAAAGAATAAAAAATAGGGCTGGGGGTGTAGCTCGGAGGTAGAATGCCCCTGGGTTCAATCCTCAGTTCCGCAAAAAAAAAAAAATGATCCTGGGATCAATCTCAACTATCAAAAAAAAAAAAGAAAAAAGAAAAAAATTATAGTTCTATCAATAGAGCTGAAAGGCATCACAGCAATTGTCCATCCAATAATCAGTAAGTAAACAAGCTTTAGAAAGAGGAAAGTCCAACAGGAAACCTAGGCTCAAGACCCTCAGGAAAAACAACTGATGTTCATAAGACCAAATGTAGGGGTTGGGGATGTGGCTCTGTGGTAGTGCAGTTGCCTAGCATGTGCAAGATCTATTGAAAAAAAAAAAAAGAACAAATATAGTTAACTTAACTGAATATAAGTGCTGTATTAAGGTTACAATTCTTAAAAAGTTCTATTTTCAGCATTATAGCACACCAGATACTCTCCCACTAAAAACAGCAAAAATTCTAAATAAAATATCATCTTAAAAATTATTTTTAAGCCAGTATGGTGGCACATGCCTGTAATCCCAGTACTTGGGAGGCTGGGACAGGAGGATCACAGATTGGAGACCAGCTTCAGCAACTTAGCAAGGCCCTCAGCAACTTAGAGAGTCTGTGTTTCAAAATAAAGAATAAAAAATAGGACTGGGGGTGTAGCTTAGAGGTAGACTGCCCCTCAGTTCAATCCCCAGTACCACAAAAAAAAGATGGAGAATCTAGTAAGATTCTGCTATGTGAAATTGAACCTCAACATTACCTATATTGACTGAGAATTCATGAACATATGCTTTTTTTTTGTTTTGTTTTGTTTTGTTTTTTGTTTTAACTACTGGAGCCAGGCATGGTGGCGCACACTTGTAATTCCAGTACTTGGGAGGCTGAGACAGGAGGATCACAGGTTCAGCAACTTAGCAAGACCCTCAGCAACTTAGTGAGACCTTGTTCCTTCCTTCCTTCCTTCCTTCCTTCCTTCCTTCCTTTTCTTTCTTTTCTTTCTTTCTTTTCTTAAAGTGAAATAGCTCTGTGGAACTAGTGGCTACTATTTAGAACAGTAGAGCTCTAGAGAATTCATAGAGTGCCTCCCCAGAGAAGCTCCTAAATGCAGACAGAAGGCAAGGAGAGGGACCACTGAGAGGGACACTCACCAGCCACCAGGAACAGAAGGATGTCAAAGCCCAGGACATAGTATGGCCATTGCACGGAGAACTGTGGGGGGCTGGGCTTCATCCTCAGATCCCGGATCTCCAGGGCATGCAGTAACAAAGCCAGGAAGGCGCAGGCCCCTGCAGGGTCACAGGAAGTCACCTTCCCTCTCCTCCTGGGCTTCCAGCCTTTGCCCCAGCCTTCTTCACACTGAATCAAATATGGCTCCTGCTTGGAGGTTCCTTCCCTGCCTGCACCCCTTGCCCTCTCTAAGCCAATAGCCCCTGCTCTGCATGCCTGTCCCTCCCTCCTTCCCAACTCATCTCAAAACCATGTGCCTTACCGCCCGGGGGTCCCCATCATCAGAAATCTCTTTCCTGATACCCTCTGCATTTGTGCCCATGGCTCACTTCAGGCTGGGCCTCTGGGTGAAACACTCTGGATGAAATTCAATCTGATTTCCCCACTGCATGAGTTCTACCTCCTCCACAGGCCTGGGTGGGGCCTTGTTCACCCTTTTCAAATATCAGAAGGTCACAGAGGGCAGAGACCGTCTCTTCCATTCATTCATTCAGGAAGCATTTATATTTCATTTATATTATAAATTTCAATTATGATTTGTCAGATTCTATGAAAGGCCCTGGTATAGCTAGGTCCAACAACAGAGTGTTGAGAAGCTCCAAACAAACAAACAAAGGCATCAGAAATTCTGAGAGAGCAGGGATGGGGACCCATCACTCCAAAGATAAGGCCAGTGTGGTAATGTATGCCTGTAATCCCAGTACTTGAGAGGCTGAGACAGGAGGATCACAGGTTCAATACCAGCCTCAGCAACGTAGGGAGACCCTCAGCAACCTAGCAAGACTATGTTTCAAAATAAAAAATAAAAAGTGCTGGGAGTAAGCCTGGCATGGTGGCGCACACTTGTAATCCCAGCATTTGGGAGGCTGAGACCGGAGGATCTGGGTTCGAGGCCAGCCTCAGCTACTTAGTGAAGCACTCCACAACTTAGTGAGACCGTGTTTCAAAATAAAGAGTAAAAAAAAAAAAAATAGGGCTAGGGGTATAGCTTGGAGGTAGAATGCCCCTGAGTTCAATCCCCAGTACCACAAAAAAAAAAGTGCTGGGGGTTGTACCTCAGCGGTAGAATTCCCTGGGTTCAGTCCCCAGTAATCATCCCCCCCTCCAAAAAAAAAAGGTTTCTCTTGATATGGGAAAGAATAGTCAGAGCCATGGAAATATTATTAGTTAAGAATTTAGACTTGCCGGGCGTGGTGGCGCAGGAGTGGCAGGGGTCATCCCTTAACCTAAATGAGGCAAGGCAGGGGACACCAGCCCAGTCAGGCCTTGAGTTAATGCGCTCTTTCTACTTTGGGTATCATGCTCCTGCTAGGTGAAAGTGTAATGAAACTCACATTTTCCCTTTTCTCTTCTTCTCAAAGTTAAGTGACCAACTGTATAAAAGAGTTGGAATGTCTTTGTTCAGGGTCCAGAGAGCGGGAACTTGCCTGACCTAGGTCGTCAGCCACTAATTAAAGGAAGCCCTGCTTATCCACTTATCCTACTTTTGGCCTCCAGAGTTTTCTTTTGTCTCTGAGACTAGGCTTGTGGGGAACACTCTCCTGCAACACTCTTAGTATCATGGATACCAACTGTCCACTTCTCTTTTTTTTTTGCAGTACTGGGGATTGAACTCAGGGCATTCTACCTCCAAGCTACACTCCCAGCCCTATTTTTTATTCTTTATTTTGAAACAGGGTCTAAGTTGCGGAGTGGCTCACTAGGTAGCTGAGACTGGCCGAGAACCCGGATCCTCCAGTCTCAGCCTCCCAAATGCTGGGATTACAAGCGTGCGCCACCACACCCGGCTCACTGCCCACTTCTGATGCACTCCTCCCAGACCCTAGTAAAGGACAAGGACTGCCAAGCAGTTCCACACCTGTGAGAAAGCTGATGAAGGCTGACACAACATTGTGCTTCCAGGTCCTCGGGAAGAGATCAGAGGCAAAGGATACCATGAGGAAAGTGGTGAAGAAAGCCAAGACAACTGCAGAGAGCAGGAAGATCCGGCCAAGGAGGATGTAAACTGCAGGGCAGAGAACAAGGGCTGGAGCTGGGGACCCTGACCCACAAAGAGCAGAGCCCCACAGAGCCTGGCATGGGTGACCCAGAGCCTCTACCACCTTCATATTCCAAACTACACCCCTAGTCCTTAGTGAAGCCTTCTGCAATTTAGTGAGACCCTGTTCCAAAAAATAAAATGAGACTGGGGGTGTAGCTCAGAGGTAGAATGCCCCTGGGTTCAATCCCCAGTACCACAAAAAATTAAACAAATAAAATGTTCTCAAGTGCTAGATGTGGTGGCCCACTGGCCTATAATCCCAGTACTTGGGAGGTTGAGACAAGAGGATCAAATGTTCAAGACCAGCCTCAGCAACTTAGTGAGACTCTCAGGAACCTAGCAAGACCCTGTTTTAAAACAAACAAATTAGCCAAGCATGGTGGCACCCGATTGTAATCCCAGAAATTGGGAGGCTGAGACAGGAGAATAGCAGGTTCGTGGCCAGCCTCAGCTACTTAGCAAGGCACTCCTCAACTTAGTAGACCCTGTTCCAAAATAAAGAATAAAAAAATGGGGCTGGGGGTATAGCTCAGAGGTTGAATGCCCCTGGGTTCAATCCCCAGTATCACCAAAAAAAATTAGCTGGGCATGGTGTCACACACCTGTAATCCCAGTACTTGGGAGGTTGAGACAGGAGGATTGCAGGTTCTCAGTCAGCCTCAACAATTTAGTGAAGCTCTCCACAACTTAGTGAGACCCTGTTTCAAAATAAAAAATAAAATAGGGCTGGGGTGTAGCTCAGAGAGAGAATGTCCCTCAGTTCCATCCCCAGTACAATTAAAATGTTCTCAAGTTCCTTGACCATCTTCTGAACTCATATATTTGTGTCCACTCCCTCTCAAATGTGGTCCCTGGACCCGAGTACATTATCTGCAGTGCTGTCTTCCTGTAGTGAAGAGGCTGGAATCCAGCCTATGAGCTGCTAACCAGGTTCTTTCCCTTGGCATGGGGCTGCATGTTCCAGCTAATGGCAGCCATGGGAGCTCAAGGAGCAGAGGAGGACCCTCTCCCCCCCACACACACACATATCATCATCCCACACAAGGCTGGCACTAGCCCCAGCCTTCCCTGTCACCCCTCAGGCCCCACCTTGGATCCATCTCCCTTTCCCCTATCCCCACCTCCCACCACTCCTTACTGGATAAGGGTCGAGGCTTCCAGCATTTGATATGGAAGCAGTTCTCAAACAGGCCACTGAAAAACACATCATGGGTTTCCTCGTTGGTGAGCTGCACCCAGAAAGGAAAGATGGAAACCAGCAGGATGAGCAGGTAGCCCAAGGAGGTCAAGGCCGGGACTATGACCCAGGTGAATCTATTTGTGTCCTTGTCCTTTAAATTCAGTATCACCTGTGTAAAGGAAAAGAGATAACGGGTAGGATATCTCCCACACTATCCTGTGGCCCTGGGTGAAGGAGATTATATCATTGGAAGTGTTGACACTGGGCATGGCACAGAGGTGAGACTCCACCAATGGGGATTTATTTGCCTTGCTTGACTTTATAGCCTACAGGCCTCTGCAGCTGACTAAATCATGTGTGAAACGTCTGCTGATAGCCCACTGTGGTGTCACATGCCTGTAATCCCAGTGCTTGGGAGGCTAAGACAGGAGGATGGAAGGTTTAAGGACAGCCTCAGCAATGTAGCAAGACTTTCAGTAACTGAGAGAGACCCTGTTTCAAGCAAAAAAATAAAAAAGGCTGGGGGTGTAGATTAGAGGTAGAATGCCCCTGGGTTCAATCCCTAGTACCACACATATACATACACATACACAAGTATCTGCCCCTAAGTCCCTGGATGGTGCCCTCTTGGAGCCCCAATTTCCTCCTCTGGTGCAATAAGGAAGATGGCCTGGGCCCTTCCCAAGGCATCTTCAGCTTTACAGTTGTGAACTTTCAATTCTGTTAACACCCATCCCACTGCCAGCAGGACATCTCCATCTTTTTTACCCGCGGATAGCCTTTTGATTGCCGGAGGACAACTTAGGGGAGACAGTGTCTTTCTGAGCCCAGCATCCCTGAGAAAGCAGCTTTCCTGTAATGGTGAGAGATGAGCAGGGGAAGGAACAGAAGTGGCTCGAAGCCTGGTGTGCTACAGGAAGGACAGGCCTGGTTGGGAGGCACCCACAGGGCATTGTGACGAACCTGACTATCTGGCAGTGCAGAGGAGGGGTATTAGGAATTGAAAGAAAGATGTGAAAAGGGAGGTGAGGGGCACCCAAGACAACACCCTTTCTTTCCAAACCACACCCATACGAGACCTGAAGACCTAAGCTTGGCAGTACCATGGTTTTTCAAGCTGTGCATGGTGAGCTCAGAAAACAAGGCCATGGGCGGGGGTGGTGGTGCAGGCTTGTAGTCCCAGCATTCAGGAGGCTGAGACAGGAAGATCTGGGTTCTCGGCCAGCCTCAGCTACCTAGTGAGGCACTCCACAACTTAGTGAGACCCTGTTTCAAAATAAAGAATAAAAAATAGGGCTGGGGGTATAGCTCGGAGGTAGAATGCCCCTGAGTTCAATCCCCAGTACTGCAAAAAAAAAAAAGAAAAGAAAAGAAAAAAGAAAAAGAAAACAAGGCCATGGGAGTGAAGGTCCTTCTTTCTGCTCTTCCCAGCACTCTGTGCAAACACACATTCCCAGTGCCAGGCACTGGGGCACCTCCACGATCCAGATGTGGGACCTTGCTGCAACCAGGAGAGCTACTGATCGCTGTAGTCCAACAGCCTGACGATAGAAGGTAGAAGAGCAGGTGTGCCCATGCATCCCTACACCCAACTATGCTGTCAAGGTGACTTGAAAATAATGTGCTTTTCTCCTCCTTTTTGCAGATCACTGATTTCTCTTATTCTCCCCTGGAAAAACTGTATCCTTCCCTTCTATCTAAATCTCCCCTTTCAATCTTTGGACCACTCCTCAAGCCAGACTGACAAGTCACATCGGTCTAAGGGCCTAAATTTCTTTCATTCTTCAATAATAAAATGAGTAATAATAAAATGAAGAACCCTTCTAGCTCTAAAACGCATCAGCAAGGAATCAGGGCCACATCTTGGCCCTTGTTGTCTGGATGGGAAAATGGATGCTGGAAATCTCGATTGCTAGTTGTCTTCTTCCTGTCCACCCCCAGAACCTCAACCTGTGTAGAGGTGACCATGGCTCTTCTCTACTTCATTATTCTCTGGCTCATCCCAGCTCCAGCCGTGAGATTATGTTGCATCTCATCAGCCTTCCTCACCCACCCAGTGTTCCTTTCATAAAATTTCCAAGCATCCATCCTTCCTGCTCAAATGCCCACACGCCTCCCTCCCCACACACAACATCACAGTCATCCCCAAGCAGCCCAGCCTCCTTGTCTGGGTCCCCTTCTGGGGTGCCCTCTCTGTTCCCCTAAGCCTTTCAGACTGCACCTCCCCTAAAGAGTGCAGCTTGGTCCACTCCATGTAGCCCCCCCAGACAATAGCTTTCATCTATTTCTTCAACAAAAATGAACTAAGTACTTACTGAATGTCCCATGCTGAACGTGGGACAAGGGTGAGGATTCAGGGATGAAAACAGACAGGACTCAGAGGCTTTGGCAACTACTGGGGGAGAGACACATCAACATGTCACACAGCGCAGTGCTTTTCTCTCCCTAGTATGAGGCTACCCAAGGCACTACCTTCTGTGTGCCCCCTCCCTAGCTTGACTGTGGTCCAGTGATAAGGACTTTGTCCTCCTCCCCAGACCCCAGGCCAGGTCCCTGCATGAAACAGCCCTTAGTAGTATTGCTGGGCAATTGTGTTCCCAAAGATATGCAATTTAAGATATGCACTGAAGCCAGGCGTAGTGGTACAAGCCTGTAATCCCAATACTTAGGAGGCTGAGGTTCACAGGAGGATCACAGGTTCAAGTACGACAGCCTCAGCAATTTAGTAAGGCTCAGCAACTTAGTAAGACCCTGTTTAAAAAAGAAAAAAAAAAAAAAAGGCCAGGTGTGGTGATGCATGCTTGTAATCCCAGTACTTGGGAGGCTGAGACAGGAGGATCGCAGGTTTGCAGACAGCCTCAGCTATTTAGTGAGGCTCTTTGCAACTTCGTGAGACCCTGCTTCAAAATAAAGAATAAAAAACAGGGCTGGAGGTGTAGCTAGGAGGTAGAATGCCTCTAGGTTCAATCCCCAGTACCGCAAAAAAAAAAAAAAAAAAAAAAAAATAGGGCTGGAGATGTAGTTCAGAGGGAGAATTCTCCTTGGATTCTATCCCCAGTACCAGGAGGAAAAAAAAAAAAGGACTGAGGATGCAGCTCAGAGGTAAAATACCCCTGGGATCAATTCCCAGTACCAAAAAAAAAAAATTACTGAAGCCAGGGGCAGTGATGCATACCTGTGAATGCCTGTGATTCCAATACTTGGGAGGATGAGACAGGAACATTACAGGTTTAAGGTCAGCCTCAGCAACTTAGCAAGACACTGTTTCAAAATAAATTGTGTGAGCCGGGTGTGGTGGTGCATGCTTGTAATCCCAGTACTTGGGAGGCTGAGACAGGAGAATCCGGGTTCACAGCCAGCCTCAGCTACTTAGTGAGGCCCTCTGCAACTTAATGAGACCCTGTTTCCCAATAAAGAATAAAAAATAGGATGGGAGATGTAGCTTGGAGGTAGAATGCCACTGGGTTCAATCCCTAATACCCCCCCAAAAATAATAAATAAATTGTGTGTGTGTGTGTGGTACTGGGGATTGAACCCAGAGGCATTCTACCTTCTAGTTACACCCCTAGTCCATTTGGAAACAGTGTCTTACTAGGTTGATGAAAGTCTCACTACTTACTGAGGCTGTACTCCAACCTGTGATCTTCCTGACTCAGCCTCCCAAGTACTGGGATTATAGGCATGTGCCAACATGCTTGGCTCTAAAATTTTTTTAGAAAAAGGGCTAGGGCCAGGTGTAGTGGTGCACGCTTGTAATCCCAGCATTTGGGAGGCTGAGACCAGAAGATCTGGGTTGGCGGCCAGCCTCAGCTACCTAGTGAGGCACTCCGCAATTTAGTGAGACCCTGTTTCAAAATAAAGAGTAAAAAATAGGGCTGGGGGTATAGCTCAGAGGTAGAATGCCCCTCAGTTCAAACCTCAGTACCGCAAAAAAAAAAAAAAAAAAAAAAAAAAAAAAAAAAAAAAAAAAAAAAAAAAAAAATGCACTGACACAGGCCAGACTCTAGGATCAGAGGCATTTTCATCTAAAAAGAAAAAGAGCCAGAGAGAGGGAACTACTGACGGAGGATTCCAGTCAGTGTCAGCCAGGAACCAGAATCCTGCAACCCTGCCCACCAGCCTCACCAGCCAGCAGTTCGGTTCAGTGATTCCCACATGCTCTGCGGGACCAGAGGGGCTACCTAAAACTCATCCCGGGTTGGCCTGGGGAAGAGACCCCGAAGGGAATCGTTGGACCCAGAGGAGCCCTCACTCCCTACTATTCCCGCCCATAGTAATTTTTTTTTTTTTTTTTAAACAGGGTCTCACTAAGTTGCAGGGGGCCTCACTAAGTAGCTGAAGCTGGCCACCAACCTGCGATCCTCCGGTCCCAGCCACCCAAGTACTGGGATCACAAGCGTGCGCCACCACGCCCGGCTCCGCCCGTAGTAATTTAACAGAAAGGTGGTCAGAGGGTCCCTCCTGCTCACAATCCTCAAGTCCCTGTCCTCTGAATGCCACAGAGCCACAGGTACCTTTTCCAGACCCCAAGATATAAGCCCTAACTGGCCACTCGCCCCCAGACCCTGCCCCGGACGCCCCACAGCTGGTCAGGTGATGCTTGATCTCGGGGTGCAGAGTAGGGAAGGGACATCACGCCTCCGCCCTCCCACCCTGTGGGGCCACCTCCTCGACCCGGTGCTGTCCCCCCTCTGCCTGGGACACGGACGCGATCCTCTGCCCCTTCGCGGTCCAGTCCTGGGGCTTCGGTTAGGATCTCCCGCGCGGCCGTCTCCCGCGACCGCGGAGCTCAGGCCTTCCTGGGGGCCGCCGCTCACTTTGTTTGTTCAAGGTACTGGCCTCGCTCCACCGATGGGTGGGTGTGGCAGTCATCGAGAGCTGCCGGATGGGAATTCGAATTCCAGCTCTGCCATTCTCAGTAGGATGACTTTGGGTAAATTACTTCCTCCTGGATCTGTTTTCTCATAGAGAGGGAAAGACAAGAGAAAGAGAGAAGGAAAGACGAGCGAGCGAGCGAGCGAGCGAGCGAGAGAGAGAGAGAGAGAATAACAATAGTAAATCTTTTCCAGCTGAAAGTATCCAATGATGTTCCTGGGAAAAGACATCAAGCAAACATTGTGCTAAATAAACAACAGCTACATCTACAGCAGGAAAGAAGCCCTGAGTTTGATTGCCCAGGATCCTTGCTCACCACCACCACCACCCTGACTCCTGTCCCTCAGATCCCCCACCGGCCTGCCTGGCTCTCACATTCATCTCCTCCTCTGCCCTCCTCAAAGGCTGTCTACCTCACCTACACCACTGATAGTCCACCCAACAGGCTGGTTTTAACCTGGGGAAGACTCCTCAAAAAAACTGGGCACTGGTCAGAGGCAAGAGCCCTGAGGTGGGAGGGAGGGTGCTGGTTCTAATGGTAGGAGCCACCCTTGTTATGATTCTGTGCTCACCAAGGACATACATTTATAACTCCTAAGGTTTCCTCCTCCTTTCTTTGTTTCTTTTTTCTTTTTCTTTTTTTTTTTTTTTTTTTTGTACTGGGGATTGAACCCAGGGACATTCTACTTACAAGTTATACCCCAGACCTTTTTATTTTTATTTTTATTTTTAAACAAGATCTCACTAAGTTGCTGAGGCTTGCCTTGAACCTGTGATCCTCCTATCTTAGCTTCCCACATACTGGGATTACAGGCATGCACCACCACTCATAAGATTTATTTATTTATTTATTTATTTATTTATTTATTTATTTATTTATTATTTGTACTGGAGATTGAACCCAGGGGTATTTTATTTCCTAGCTACACCCCTGGCCCTTTTTTATCATTTTTCTTTTTTTAAAACAGCAATCATCTTGCTAGGTTACTGAGGGTTTTCGTACTTACTGAGGCTGTATGTGAACCTGAGATTCTCCTGTTTCAGCCTCCCAACTACTGACATTACAGGCATACACCACTATGCCCAGCTCATATGATTGGTTGGTTGGTTGGTTGGTTGGTTGGTTGGTTGGCTGGTTGATTAGTTTTTTTCTTTTGGTGGTAGTACTGGGAATTGAACCCAGGGGTGTTCTACTTCAGAGCTATACCCCAGCTCTATTTTGTTTTTTATTTTGAAACAGTCTAAGTTGCAGAGAGCCTCACTAAGTTATTGAGGTCAGTCTCATCTGCAATCCTCCTGTCTCTGCTTCCTAAATACTGGGACTAAGGCATGCACCACCACATCCAGCTTCATAAAATTTTTAGGCAGCCAGGTGTGGTGGCGCACACTTGTAATCCCAACATTTGGGAGGCTGAGACAGGAGGATCCAGGTTCTCCGCTAGCCTCAGCTACCTAGTGAGGCCCTCCGCAACTTAATGAGACCCTGTTTCAAAATAAAAAACAAAAAATAGGGCTGGGGGTGTAGCTCGGAGGTAGAATGCCCCTGAGTTCAATCCCCAGTACCAAAAAAAAAAAAAAAAGAAAGAAAGAAAACATGCAGCCCTTGATATTCTGTGGCATGATTGTGTGTGTGTGTGTGTGTGTGTGTGTGTGTGTGTATGTGTTACTGGTGATTGAACCTAGGGACATTCTACCTCCAAGCTACACCCCCAGCCCATTTATTTACTTATTTATTTATTTATTTATTTTATTTCAGTACTGGGGATAGAATCCAGGGAGAATTCTACCTCAGAGCTACATCCCCAGCCCTATTTTTTATTCCTTATTTTGAAACAGGGCCTCACTAAGTAGCTGAAGCTAACCACGAACCTGAGTCCTCCAAGGACTGGGATTACAAGTGTGCACCACCACTCCTGGCTATTTTTTTAATTTTGAAACAAGGTCTGTCTGGGTTGATGAAAGTCTCATTATTAGCAGAGGTTGTCCTCGAACCTGCCATCCTCCTGTCTCAGCTCCCAAGAACTGGGATTACAGGCATGTACCACGACACCCAGCTCTCCTAAGATTGTGTGTGTGTGTGTGTGTGTGTGTGTGTGTGTGTGTGTAGTACTGGAGATTAAATCCAGAGGCATTTTACCTCCAAGCTCCTAGTCCTATTTTATTGTTTATTTTGAAACAGGGTCTTACTAGATTGCTGAGTCTCACTACTTGCTGAAGTTGTCCTTGAACCTATCTCAGTACTGAGATTACAGGTGTGTGCCACCATGCCCAGATCTAGCATGATATTCTTTGGTTTTTTTTGTTTGTTTGTTTTGTTTTGGGGGGGTTTTTTTGGTACTGGGGATTGAACTCAGGGGCATTCTACCTTCGAACGATACCTCCAGCCCTATTTTTTTTTTTTTTGAAACAGGGTCTCACTAAGTTTCAGAGGGTCTCACTAGGTAGCTGAGACTGGCCAAGAACCCAGATCCACGGGTCGCAGCCTCCCAAATGCTGGGATTACAAGCGTGTGCCACCATGCCCAGCTTTCTAGCTCGAGCAAAATGTTCTAACAGTGATAATAGATCAGGTTTTTCTTTCTTTTTTCTTTTTTTTTTTTTTCGGTACTGGGGATTGAACCCAGGGGCATTCTACCTCCGAGCTATACCCCCAGCCCTATTGTTTATTCTTTATTTGGAAACAGGGTCTCCCTAAGTTGTGGAGTACCTCACTAGGTAGCTGAGGCTGGCCTCGAACCCAAATTCTCAGGCCTCAGCCTCTCAAATGCTGGGATTACAAGCGTGTGCCACCACGCCCAGCTCAGATCGGGCTTTTCTAAAGAAAAAAAAAATAGGCTTGGTGACTATGAAGGAAAGGAGAATGACTCCAAGTTTTGTTAACTTGGGAAAACCAGTTACTAAAATAAACATGGGAAGGTAGGGAGGTGGCAGGTAAGAATGAGTTCAGAAATGTACCTATGAACACCTGTGAGCATCTCATATTCAGAAGTCATCTGGAAGCCAGAGCCAGTCGGGTGTGGTGGCGTACGCTTGTAATCCCAGCATTTGGGAGGCTGAGACTAGAGGATCCGGGTTCTCGTTCTCAGCCAGCCTCAGCTACCTAATGAGGCACTCCGCAACTTAGTGAGACCCTGTTTCGAAATAAAGAATAAAAAATAGGGCTGGGGGTATAGCTCATACGTAAAATGCCTCTGAGTTCAACCCCCAGTACCGGGAAAAAAAAAAGCCAGAGTCACACACAGTGGTGACCAGAGTCATGGAAGAGGGTAGGTCACTCACAGGAGTGAAGAGGTAAAAAAAAAAAAAAAAAAAAAAAACTAACACTCAAGCAAATCAGCATTTAAGAAATAGTTGGAGCTGGGCATGGTGGCACATGCCAGTAATCCCAGTAGTTGGGAGTCTGAGACAAGAGGATAGCTTGTTGGCAAGAACTACTGAGGCCCTCTGCAACTTAGTGAGACCCTGTTTCAAAATAAAATATGGCTGGGGATGTAGCTCAGAGGTAAAATGCCCCTTGGTTCAATGTCCAGTAGTACCAAAAAAGAAGAAGAAGAAGAAGAAGAAGAAGAGGAGGAGGAGGAGGAGGAGGAGGAGGAGGAGGA